>JAMKCH010038614.1:0-13938 GCA_023653785.1 Ophioderma brevispina | reverse complement strand
TACATTGTACTACATCATCTGTTAAATATTCAAGAGGTCCAAAGAGCAAGTCCTCATTTGTTACATTATTTTTCAACAGGTCCACCCCCGAATACACTCCTCAAAGTGATTGGCTTTCATGATCAGTATATTGACATGTTGCAGAAGGGTAGACGGACCATCGCACTTCAAAGAAGTGAGTCCGAATTCCTCCAAAACAAATAATTTCAAAATCTTTCCAAAGACATTCAAAATTAACCCAACAAGCCATATGCAACAATTCCAAAACAAAAAAACATCAAAACTACCACTCCCACCAATCGGATGCAAAAAGAAAGAAAAAAAGAACAAAACCAAAAAACTTCTTTAACCCCTTGAATGAAATAAAAAGTCCCAAACCCATACCGTAGTGTTCCCAGGTGCGTCGCACGTACAACCCATACCGTAGAGATAGTCAAATCAAAAGAATGTACCATTACATTCAGAGGGATCAAATAGATTCATATGAAAAAAAAAACAATTAAGAAAAATCAAATGGGTAATCTAAATCAAAATCAATTCCACAATGCAAAGCTACTAATATCATAGCATATAATGATTTTAATCGAACCAGGATGATAGTTTAACGTCTTGACTAAGTAAAACAAAATAAATAAAAATCGATAACATCCCCTCACACACACACATCGCGTCCACACGTCCAACAATATAGCCCAAACATCACGATTCATGGCCGTGATATGTATGCATCTTGGAAAATTGACCTGCACTGGCTGCACACACTCATTGGATCAGCAAAACATGCGCGGATAGTAAATAGACCTTTGTTTTTAATGTATTTTAAACATTTAATAGCTAATACATAAAACTGAAATTGTTTTGCCTAACTGTTATGATCTATAAACGTTTAAACTTTTAAGTCAGATCATCAATTCCAGTAAGTTTAACAAAGTAAGAAACTAATAATATTGCTGGCTGAATTGACTGTTTGTTCATTTTACACCGCTTTACCTGGTTAGTCAACAGCATTATCACGCCGCTGTATAATGTTCAAGGTAACGTTTATCGAACCGTTTGGATTCCTAGTCTAACAACTTCCTGTTACAGTTTCAAAGTGTTACAGTGTTACACATTCAGCTCAGCGAAAAATTAAGTTCACGTGGAATACGTTATGATTGAACATATCCAAATTGATGCAAAATCTTCTCTTCCCTATGAAGCATGATTCGTGATTAAAACTTGACATAATTGAAGCCACTTTAGTTGTTTTCGGCGAGATTAAAAGAAAAAAATGCATCGATCAAGTCGTCCTCAGTCTCATATAGGCTTACTACTAGTAAGCCAATAAAATAATAGACACACTCACCCAATAGAACTGTTTTATTGATAGTATGGCAACTACAAGAAACAGAAACATATTGATAGTATGGCAACTACAAGAAACAGAAACAGGCTCACAAGAAGCAAGGCCTCCAAAGCACGCAACACCTGCGGCAATGGCTGCCTTTGTTTACCTTTTTTTTTCCCGCTACAACAGGATCACATGATAACCGCATCGGGCCGGCATAAAAAAAAGGATACATAATAAAGCTCTCCGACGGGCGTAAAGTCCGCCCATATTTTATTCGTCCAAATAGAGCGTTATAAATCCAGTAATATAATCCAGTAATAATATCCCGAGATTCATGGTATAGTTGTAGGAGTATTCCGTTTGAAACGACAACAAGTCGCAATATCAAATCTCTCAGATAATTTTGGCTGCTAATAACGAGCCTGCGATGAACACGCTCCGTATTGGTATGGGCGGCCAAAACGGAATTTGAGGAGAGTAATGGCCGACAGTGTGTGACCTGGGTGGTCCACTGGTTGAAGACCATTTCTCTTGATGGGGTGCTATAATAGGTATTTTGGGGCATTCCACTTCTCAGAAAAAGGGAAATGCATATATTTCATTCAACATTGGTGTGAAGGAAATCAGCTCAGTGTAATGATTTGCTGCAATTCCAAGGTCGACGTGTTGCGTTTTCTCGGTGCAAACCTAATAAACGCGCAGTGACGGCACCCCCACTTGAGATCGAACAGAGTATTGAACAATGAGCTTACCTTGTTGAAATTTCTTTCTCTATACCGTGCCCTTCTTCAGCAGTCCATTAGCAAGACTGTATGCCAACTCTGACCAACACCGTAAAGGAATGCCAATAGAACCTGCAGCTATATTGTTGCTGACGTGATGTTTTGAAGCTAGTCAGGTAAGTATGATAATAAGATAATATTGACATTTAGTATTCAAAGCCTGGTTTTCCTATTATTATTTTAGCAGTGGCGTAACCAGCTTGGGGGGGGAAGCATCATGGGTGGATCCAGGATTTGTGAAGGCCGCCAATTTTCTCCGGCTTATACTTCGCGTGGGTGACCCAAATTTTTTTTCATGGTCCGAATCGAGATTTCTAAAGAGCGTGTTAGTGGGGGGGGGGGGGGGGTTTGCAACTTATTATAGTATGTCCCATGCGTTAAGACGCTATTTTGTATACATCTACAATGCGCCATCTACCTGAAATGCGCCCCGAAAATCTGCCCCTGACATATATTAAAATTTGTTATCATTCATAGGCCTAGGTTGTTTTTTTTCAAGGTAAATTGCACATGTGCAGAAAATCACTCATTTTTTTTTTTCTGGTGGTGGGGGGGAAGGGGGCAAGATTTCCCCACAGGGGGGAAGCTGGTCCCCCTGTCCCCCTCTGGTTACACCACTGATTTATTATTACCCCTACTTGAGAAATCGCATATCTTTCGCTCTAACCTAGGCTAGGGCCGCAGCTGACAACCGTGCACACTCCCATCAGCACTTATAGGTTGTAATATGCCCCATAACAGCTCTCCAATATCGCTGGGTCATGAGTGCAAAGCGGATAAGCGCCTTGACCAGTGCAACAGCACTTTGGCCCACTCTTCTTCATTAAAAAAATTGTGCTGTTAGCTTTTACATTACACCAAAATCAGGCATACCAAATTAATGTCTGATTGTACTTACAAAAAAACTAGTCACAAAATATAGAGTTATTATACTTCCAATATGATAAAACCCTTTCTATGAATGACAACAAGTCCTTCTCCTCTTTGAAGTAGTCACACCAAATAATGTCTGTGTGATTCCCTTCAACACTATTGCCATACTGTTCCTGCTGCAATGGTATGTGCTCATCTTTAGGGAGGGAGTGCAGATTCTGTACCAGCTCATCTGCAATCTCTATTGGACAGAACAGTTTGAAAAAGTAAAACAATACAGAGTTCTCTGAAAGCCATAGCATCTACCATTGTCAATAAGATTGAATTCAATTTGCCTGAGATACAACATTATTTTCAAGTGTAAGATTGGAAAGTTTTGACAAAAATGCAAATGAGATCATAACCAACAAGATGTCTGCAATAAGGTCAAGGGTAATTTCGACCTGCCGCATCATGTACCAGTATGACCACAAAGTAATAATGAATTATCGTCAATGCGTAATTCTAAGCAAATGCGGACTAGCCATAGGTCTGCAAGCAGACGACATGACTATAAAACAGACTTGAAAACGTTGCCCACATCACATAACGGTCTTATCTGATAAAACAACTTTTCCCAAGAAAATTGTAATTTACAAATCTTTCGGAACACTACAAACGGCTTTATGTACAAACACTTCCGCATATTTCTTTTATAGGCAACAAAAAAACATGCTTTGTGGATAATCCAATTTTGTTAATTTGTTTTGATACAAGATCTTACGCTTTATACTCTAAATATGTTCCCAAAGTCACAGATCGTATGTAAAAGTTCGCCTTTTGATTTCTGCTCTCGATTTTGCGAATAAGACACAGATAAGACATGTGAAACATGTTTCACATAATGTCTTACCTGCATCTTATTAGAAAATTTGTGTGCCCTAAATAATTTGCTTTTAAAAAAAACACAAATATGACAGTCATGAAAAAATCACTGACACTGAGGTTTTATCTAGGGACCTTCCCTTTACTGGGGGGGCAGGTGCATGTTTCCCCCCCGAGAGATTTGACTGGAAAGAAAAAGCTTAAAATCATGCTAAATCAGCCCCTTTTGCCTGGCAGTGACGTCCTGTTCAATTACACACCCCCCTGCTAGTCCAATGCTAATCAGGGCGTCCCCAATCATATGGTCCCGGGTTGGGAGCAAAAATCTCAAGGCACTTGCGTCAACAAGTGCTAAATGTGATGAAATGCATGTGAAGCGCATTAAAGTTTCTGCTTTACTAATAAGAACTATCAGTGATCACCCAAAGATTCAAAATATTTCCCCTGTCACCCTTCCCCTCTCCCCTTCCCCGCTTTCGGTGCGTACTGGATTCTAATTGGACCGACGGGAAGAGCCACGTTTTTTTTCTATTACTGTTTATGCTTTCAGTTTTAATCCTTTACCCTCGATCTGTTATCTTCCTAATCCCCAAATGCGTAGATGTCATTACAGTGCTGTTTGTGATCGCCTTTGGAATTCCCCCATATTTACCACCCCGGAAAGTAGTTATCAATTTTTAATATCATTTGAAAGGCGCATTTTCCTCATTGTTGTCCTTAAATTTCAAGCTTCCAATCCTTTTCTTTCCCAGATACAGACAAAACTGCCCTTTTAACAGTTAAGTGCTCAAGCTAAAAAAAACTTCCGCTAGTGCCCCGGGGGGGGTTCCTAGGGACCCAACCCAGCAGATAACCACTTTCCCACGGAGTTTTGATCATGACCTAACACAAGTAACGGGGTCACGTAAAACCGACAATACTCACAATAAAAATGAAATACGAACTTTGACCTATGACCTATGGGGACCACGAGTGCATGGTTCACACATTTCCATCTCACAACTCCAACAACGTTTTGAACAAAATAATTCATTGTATCTACTCTAGCATAACCAATTAAAATAATCACTGCAACATATAGCCAAGTTGATACCATCTTGTATTTTTTTCCTCAGAAACTTTAAAATCACCTTGGTTTTCCCATGGACTTACAGTTAAGAGCACACGTCATGGACAAATTAAAATTGATGCTATCAGCATATAAAAGGTTATTTGATTTAAGTATTATTAATTATTAATTAATTGGCTCCTAAGGTATATATCTAAGCAAATAAACCCAAAGATTTAATTACTTTAATTTTTTAATTAGAAAAATATCTTGATTTTTTTCACTTCCATTAAGTCCCAGGGGACACAACCTATTATTCGATGAAGCCGTGGCGGATTTAATTTTTTTTTTAGTAATCAGGAGAAGCTCGTATTCATATCACCACACTTAGCAAAAAACTCCTTGAAAATTTGAATTGCGTAAGCCGAGAAATCGCAAAAATATAAAAATCAAAGTTTGGGTACTATGGAACCCCCCCTTGGGCACTTAGTGGTTAATGGGTTAACCATTAGCACAGTAGGGAATGGGCCTTACAAGTGGCATTCGCTCTACTCTCAAAACGGAAGTTTGTTTCCCAGCAATACTTGGTGCTAAGTGTATGCTATTGGCATAGGCTCTCATATCAAGCAGAGAACACGATACACCTAAACATTGGAACAAGAACCTTAAAGAGGAATATAATTACGTAAAGCCTTTTTAAACATCATAGATTTCAAACCAATCACGGTCCTTAATTGCCAAGCTGATTCAAGCTCAAGAGTATGCGCAGCTGGTTTCCTAATTCTAGCTCTCACTATATTTGCTGAAAAGCTCTGTTAAAATTGGATAGCTTGTTCAACCCAGTGTGTATCGCGCCACCAATTGGTGAATGTTCACTGAAACAGCAATACCTTATTGAAAAGTCCTATGAAGTAACAGCTGGAGTCATGGCTGAAAGATTTATCGTATATGCGTCTCCTCCTATCCCCTCTGTTCCATCGCATATTGAGTCTGCATCACTAATCAGAGTGGTCGTACCAGAGCAATAATTTTCAGCTGGAAGGATGTTAAAATACGACATGAATATACTTTGAAAAAGTGTTGAAGAATCTTTTTGGTTAACAAATTGGGGAACCTAAAATTGGTGAACAAGCAAAGACCAACTTTGTATTTTAACGCAATGCGCAAAAATATGTCCCCATTGAATGATGCAATTACTAGAAGTTACCAACTTAAACTACCCAACCACCCCCTCCCCTTATATTCTGGCCACACTCCCGTAGCACCCGGGGCTACTAGATCACCATACTTTGAAACCATTCAATGTCCTAAAACCCACAAAACCAATTTGCACCGCTGTTTTTGTAGCCCTGCTCTGAACTTGTTTGGTGGGAACAAAAATATACTGCTTGTTCATTAACCAAGACTATAGATTTAAGAAAATGTTGGGTACATACGTGGTCTATCAAAGACAGCTTGATGTTCTTTGAAGAGTTCTGGTGATGCAATGCTAACAGCTATCTTCTGTCCCCACCAGAAGGAAGCTATTGGTCCGTACTCTTCATGAAGATCTAGCAGGAATTGATGCATGCTTCCTGCTGCTCCTATGTCAGGAATGTTACCTTCCCTGAGGAAAAAAATGTGATTGAAGTAAAAAAAACAGAGTTTGGAATTACCGTATTGTTCCTAATAAACGCCCCGGGGCGGTGTATTTTTCAAAAGGGAGGGCGTTTATTACAGACAAAAATGGAAAGTCAAAAATCCCGCAAAAATCACCTTACGCATGCTTATTTTCGTTGATTACCAATAATACAAACGAACGAGCAGGGGGCGCTGTTTTTGCACCTCCCAAGCTCAAAGTTCCATACTAATTAAACTATTACAACTGTGCACCACAGCGATTATGATACGGATTACGACAGTCCCGGCCATTAAATCATGTGATTTAGGTAAGCTTAACTAATTTTCTTGAATTGTTTTATCAAAAAATCGTAGGGGGGGCATTTATTAGAGCAGGGGTGACAAGTATCAAGGCATTTACAGCTAGTGTATCAGGTCCACCTGCATCAACACATAATATGAGACTACTTGTGCATGCATTAATTTCACCAGCTGGACTGGTCAGAATCAGAGTGAGTCAGGATGTTGGCCAGACATTTGACACTTTAATCGTACTTTCACTGCAGGATTTCCAACCTCTGCTTGAAGTTTCTAGTAATGACACTGCTTCACTCCGGCATGTAATTGGTTATTGGGACATTTTGTAAAACCCTGATTAAAAGCTATAAGGGATGGTAACATGAGACTATGTGACGTCATATGCATCTTTGCATTCCCACTAGTGTCTTGATCATGCCACCTTTATTCGCTTGCATATCATGCTATGATTCCAAGCATAGCACGAGCGATTCATGACTGCGCAGCATAAAAGGCGCAGTGATGTCACCTTCAACTTAAGATGACACAAACTATAGATGTAAATAGACTGAGTCTAGTAATTGCAACAGAAACAGAGGCCAAGGTAAAAATATACATCGCAGTCCCCGGACTGCGAGTGTTTTTATTTTTTTTTTTTATTTATTCATTTGGCAGACACAGCAATAAACAATACAAAGATCAGTAATGAAAAAAATATATAGAAATAAAAATTATGAGCTGCCAGGGAGTGCTGAGAAGCACAAAAAGCACTGTCACCAAAGGTGCAGCACTCCCTACTCAGAAGATCCCAAGACAACATAGAAATTCATACATCAAAATAATTGCACACATCAAAATATTGCACAAAGTTCCAAAAATTAAACTAAACTATGCAAAAACAAATAATTAAGACCAAAGGTTGATATAGTACAAAATTAAAATATGCTAAAAATGTACATGAATGTGTGTGTGTGTATGTGAGTGTGTGTGTGTGTGGGTGTATATGTGTGTTTGTGTGTGTATGTGTGTGCATGTGTGTGTATGTAGGAGCTATCTTTGTTATGTGTTTGTGTCACAATGCCTGTGTGACAGTAAATGTACAGTGCATGCAAGTGAGGAACTGAGTGGTATTGAGTATATTGATAAAACAAAAACCTAGATTTTTTCTTAAATGTTCCCTAGAAGAGTTGAAAGAAACATATACTGCAGTGATGCGTGAATTCTAATGAGACGAGGGAGAATTAACCAGATAACAGGGAAGCCTGACCAATAGGCTATTTTTGTGGCATCGGTTTTTTGGAGTGTACAATCTTGTTTTTGAAAGTACGATCATCTGTGTGTCTATATTGACACTCCATCTGGAAAATGAAGAACATAGTTTTTTATTAGACCAAACCTGCAAATTGATACTGATAAATAGTTCCTTCTAAACTTCAGCTTAGAAAGATTCGAAAAGATCTGCCGTCCGGTTTGTGATGTGGCCAAAGTTCACATGAGTTCACACACGCACCCACACCCCACTCCCTCCTTTCCACCCAGTTCCATCATCGTAGCCCTACGGAACTCACAGGAAAGCAATATATTAAAGGTTAACATTTTTGACCACAGACACACACACAGACATTTACCATAAGTTATCCCTATGTGCCTTCCTGCAATGCTTGCAGAGCGACACCAAAATAAAGCTTGACGGCAGAAGTGGATAGTTGAGTAACATTTCATCATATCTGACTTTCAGTTTATTTCTTTTGTACCGGTACAAGGCTTGACATTTCAAAATCAGGCGCGTTATTGTTCGTCAGTGCCAATCGGCCATATTGGTGTACTCTGTATCGTAGTATTTTGTAAAACCGAAGTTTACATCCTGGTGACGAACAAGAAATAATGACCTCAACATGCAATTCTAGTCAGTAATATGATTTACAAGCAGAGGATTATGGGTGCTGGTCTTCATTGGCTGCTGTTGGATCTGACTTATACCCCAACATATTTTTGGTTAAAGAAAGAGCCCTAAGCATGGACTTAACCAATGTGATCTGTAAATAATTAATTTGAACATTTTGATGCTTTGATTTTTTGTACAGAAATTTCTGACTTTGACCTTTAATAACCATGCTCAAGCAGGATTACATGTACATACCTTGGATCTAGATGGGTCCAGGCCAGGAATTGTGGTCACTCTCGTTGATCCCTAAAAAAACCAAACCAGGCGAACTCGTTTTACGTGATGCCGTAAAATGTCCCCCGCTGAATGCCGCTGATCACTAACATGCGATAAATGCACTACAACACCCACCCTCCCCAACACCACCGCAAAACTTACCCCCCCTCCCCAACACCCCAAACACCCCACCCCCATCCCCCACCTCCTCCCCAACACTCTTCACCCCCACCCCCCCCCACCCATAACCCCTACCACCACCCCCACCCCCAATACCCCGTACCACGCCTCCCCTTCCCCAAACACACCACTGCCCTCCCCAACACCCCGAACACCCTACCCCCTTCCCAACACCCCGCAACACCTATCCCCTCCCCAACACCCCACAACACCCTACCCCCTCCCTAATACCCGCAAACACCCCTCCCCAACACCTCCCCTCCCAACAACATGCAATGCCCTCCCACAACCTCATCCCCACCCTCTCCCCAACACCCTGCAACAACCACATCCCTCAACACCCGCAACACCCCACCCCTCCCCACATCCCTCAATACCCAATCCCTTCACAACCCTGCAACACTGCAACACCCCCCCCCACCCCTAACACTCCCAAACAACCCCAAACCCCACCCCTCCCCAACACCGCCCCAACACCCCACCCCTTCCCTATGGCATAGTATTCTCATTAGCCGAAGTAATTTTGCTATCCACGTACCGGTTTCAGATATCCAGCATTGAACATAATTAGCTCATTTGCATACATACGCCCCAATATATCACATAACTTTCATATTGCAAAAGCCCCTTATGCCATGTAGTCCTCATGTATGCGAAGGAATTTTGAATATACGACATACCGTTTCAGAGATACATTAATTAGGCATATTTAATTAGCTCATTTTGCTAACCTACGCCGCATATATCACATAACTTTCAATATTGCAACAACAAAAATGTCCCCATGGAATATTCTTTCATGTCACGCAGGAATTTTGAGTATCCGATGGTCCCGTTTGAAAATTATAGCAATTCGCTGATTTTGCATATTATTAGCTTCATTTTGCATACTCATTTGCCCGAAATTATGCCAAATCTAATCAGTTGAGAACTCTTCAGCCCACTTCCTTCCACCAAGTTACAAAATCATTATACACCCTTACAGAACTCCAGAACACTGTACAAGGCCTTAGGACAATTTTTCATAAATTATGCAAATTGATACTTACTTAGGCATTTTTTTATGCCCACATTTAATTCAGGGTCAAGAACTCATACAACCCAACTTCTTCCACCAAGTTGCACATTGTCGCCCTTACGGAACTCCAGATAAATCGTGTACAACATTGGTTAACATTTTTATCACAGACGGACGGACGGACGGACAGACGAACGCACGCTGCTCATTTCATAATCCCCGTTCCGAACTCGTTCGGCGGGGACAATAAAACTGGCAAATCAATAAAGTGTGAACAATACAGATCGGTCTGCAACTTTTGTTGTCAAAATGAAAGTTTGGCTTTTATACTCACTCAAGAACTATAAATCAAGCAATAATTAAGTCCACCTTTCTATTCATCAAGCAGTGTAAAACTAAAAGAACTATTTTTCATCACTAACTGTTCTGCAATTATGTTTGTTCAAGAACTGCAAAACATGCAATGAAGTGTTTCTTCTAAGAGAAGTCTACCAAGAGGAAATAGTGCTAGAGACTAAGAGATTCAAAATTCAATATTATTTAAAACTGTCAGCATGTAAAATTTTGCTCTTGATTGATGGATTTTGAGTATAAGATTAGCAAACTTTCATTTTGACAATGGAATTTTCAGACCAATGGAGGTTTTTTTGTTCATGATGCATTATTGATTTGGTGTAAATAGAAAATGATGCAAGTTCCCCAGATGTTAACTTCAGGTAAAAAAAAACATGGTTTTATTCAAATTAGTATTGGGCTTGGCACAAGCAAATTCAAATTTTTTTTTTTTTTTTAAATTTAGACATTCAGAAACTGCTCTAATGACTAATTCCTTACATATTTTTTATTAAACTACAAACTTCCAAGATACATCCAGACAGCATGTTAGAACAGTAAACTACAGGGTGTCTCAGAAAGAACGTTACCCTCCAGAAACGGCCATTTTTGCTTACTCAATCAATTCTTTTCCTTGGTTTAGCTTTATATTATGAAAATATGTACTTTTTTGAACATATGGTGAAAACAATGAAAGAAAACGGTGAAAAAATAACCAAACAATGACTATTTCCCTAAAATGATGCAAACCTACTTTGTCCATGGCTTGCAATAGCAGAGAAACATGTACATTGAAATTCTTATGGATCTGAGCACACGTAACTCCTCAGGTTTAATTAATTTGTTTACATGTAATGCTTAAAAAGTACTTGAAACATGCACTTAATTTTTTCTTCAGAATGAAGTGACCTAAATCCCTTCACCCATCTCCTATCATAATACAAAATGAATTTTGTTAAAGCGCACTTCAAATAATGGCATTGGGCGTGACTCCTACAATGGCATATTCTACTGAACTGCTCTTGAGTTAAAGGACCATCGTTCATTGTGAATGGGTAAAGTTTTCCTCAAAGTAGGGTTCCCCTTAAGATGGCAATCAAGGGGAATAGAGAAAAAAATCTGGAACATGGCAAGACTCCAAAAAGGTGCAAGGAGATAGATGTGGTCGTCAAAGAACAGGACAATCAGCCGTAAATAATGGTGCAGTGCGTAGAGAACTGAACAATAAACTCTAGAACCAGCAATGAACCTTGGAATTTGAGAGCATTATTGGCCAGGAGGGTATTAATTTTTTTTTATGTTGGAGATATTTGCATCCATGGTTTCCCCTGCTAATGCTAACCATGGACAAAGTAGGTTTGCATCATTTTTAGGGAAATGATCATTGTTTGGTTATTTTTTCACAGTTTTCTTTCTTGTTTTCACCAAATGTTTAAAAGAGTACATATTTTCATAATATAAAGCTAAAACAAGGATAAGAATTGATTAAGTAAGTAAAATTATCTGTTTCTGGAGGGTAACGTTCTTTCTGAGACACCCTGTAAGTGGTCCTTTCAGCTATAGCTGGTGGCTCACAAATAGCCAGAATTTGCAAGACCCCCTGGCAAGATGGCAGTATGGAACATGACCTCAGATGACCTTTGACATTGGTTCATGACCTTTGACATCATCCACGTATGAATGAACCCCTATTACACAGGTCTGGTTTAAATCGGACTTCAACTTTTGAAGACCTGAAAAACAAAAACCTTAAACCAAACTAGAACACACATCCATACATACACATGTATACAACATGACCTCAGATGACCTTTGACCTTGGTCCATGACCTTTGACATCATCCAAATATATGAAGAAACCCCTACTGCACCTTGACCCCAAGTCTGGTAAATTGGACTTCCCAACTTTTTGAAGACGACCTGAAAAACGAAAATCAACCAAACTGGAACGTGTACGGATATGTGCGCTCACATGTCCGTACAAAGGGAAAACAAAGAGAACACACGGGCCAAATATAATAGCGCTACACTTACCGGATACAGGTAAATGACCGCACCAATAAGTACAACCACAAAAGTAACAGCAAATATGACGAATGCAAGCATAGTGACTCTGCTGATCACAAGCAAGTTACGCTTCAAAGAATCTTTTTTCTATTAACTGAAAGGAAAAAAATATAAACTATATCAAAACTGACTGAAAATACACACTAGTACTTGATTCCTAACTCTATTGTACATACCACATGTATAGCAGTATTATGATGATGAACAGTGTGAAAGTTAGCTATGTCCCCAATCGACAACCCTGTCACCCACTTTTCCAATCCCCACTAGATTACTCCCAGGAAATTTAAAGACTGCAACACATTTCCTTTTAATGTTATGAACAAAAATGTTTCCAAATGTGTTCAACAAAATTATCTCACACACATTTTCCTATGGGCCAATTTGGTACACATTGGCTTTCTATTCTCCATAATTATAACATTGTTCAAGGAGGTCTACCTACTTCATTCATTGGTTCACACGACTGATACAAATGATGTCACAGATTGCATTAGGTAGAAATCATGTGATGAGTGGAGCATATATTCCCCCTCCCTAAAACTAAAATAGCAATACCATGACGAGAATTCATTCTACAAACAAGCACCTATTTTGAGGTCACCAATTTCACCAGGCCTATGTTCCAAGCTTCCACAAGCAAGTTCCCTCAGGCTAGACGCCTTGTTCAATCGTCTCAGGTCGTTTTCTCTCATTTACAAGAATTTGATCTGATTAAAACCACAAAGCAACTTAATCAAGGCTGTCGCACAACCACTGCACCCAGCCCACTGCACCTGACCACAACAGGCATTGTGGTTTTATAGATAGACTAGTAGCACCTGGATCCAGTGTGTACAACGGAGCACCAGAGAGTGTACCAATTATTAATCTTTTTCTAGCCAGGGTAGCCCCTTAAATTTATGCTAAAGCACTGATTCAAACCTGCAAATACAATGTTTAAAATACTACAAATAATACAATACAATGTGAAAAATAAATAGCACATTTGTCCGTTCTTAGCAGACAGCCTTGATCAAGGCTATTCTCTACACAGCTGGCCGGAATGATTTAATACTAAATTGATAATCAGATGTTTTTAATATGTATACAGCCTGTCTAAAAAAATGGTACAATCAAAAACCATTTTTTTCAATATTATTCTCAACATAAGTCATTTTGTACATTACATTAAGAAAAAAGACCAGTCTTTCCAGCATTTTTTGTTTCATCTCATTTGCTTGTTTCAACCGAGAGATCTCCAGTTAACTGCGGAACACAAAAATCATATGCCTCACTATTGTATTTAGGCAAATACAGGCCTCCTGTTTTGGAATTTATTTTAATTGCCATTTTTGGAAGTCATTTTAGACCCAGACTACCATTCTATGTTCGGCCGCCACACAA
>JAMKCH010038613.1:0-16641 GCA_023653785.1 Ophioderma brevispina | reverse complement strand
TGAGCGTAAAGGTCAGATTTTTATGCGTAAGAATAGGATTTTTGGATCATGTGACCCTATTGAGATGAAATTCCCAAAATGGTGCATTGTGTGATATGACTCATACCCCTCTGACTCACACTATGCATGCAACAGATACAAGAAGTTGAATTTCAGCAAATCTGTGAAAATCCATTTGTCTATTGTCAAAAAGGTATGGCCACTTAGTCTACAACCATTCATTCAAATGTCGTTTTATTAAGGGTTATAGAGGATCATTGAAACTAATCGATCGATTTTCTTACATTTTGGATTGTGGTATTTTAATTGGTGTAGGTGACAAATCTGAAATACAAATGGGGGGGTACCGACTTCTTTTTTGAGCTATAGGCCTGTTCAAAAGTGTTTATTTCAAAAATTGTACAGAGCTTATGAGACACCGAAAATGTTGCCGTTTTCTCAGGCATAAATATAACCCATCGATCGATTGTGATTTTTCGACTTATGTTAAGAACCTTTATAAGAGCTTTTCGGCGCACTCTAAAAAACTGGGTGTCACCGACTTAGTTTTCGAGAAAAACGACAAATACACCTAAAAATTGCAATTTAACTTTCAAGTGCGTTCTGTTTGCATGAACAAAAGCGCAGCATAGCTTGCGTATTGACGCACAAATAAGCGCAAACCCATGCCTAGTATGCGCCGCGATTTGGCTCTTGTTGCCGGAAGCATAAACCTGTGTGGAGTGGATGAGTGGGTTGGCGGGGGAGCGTAAGTGAGTGAGTGGCGAGCGAGTGAGCAGTATGGAGTGCAAATCGCGAACATTTTGTTTCAAATAGGCAAACAGATCAGTTTAAAATATAGGCCTATACAAGGAAAATATAAATAAGGTAATTCCAGGGCATGTAAGGGCCGGGGGGGGGGGGTACTCGACCTAAAATTGGGTACAGGTGTGGCGTCCACCGGTAAAAAAATCGACCCATGTTTTATAGTGACCAAATTGTAACAAAATATGAACCCATTCATATAGTTGGTTCCGAATTCTACCGCATTTATATAGTTGGCTTGAAATTTCCGCACCATTTTCATAGTAATCTTAGCAAAATCGGCCATTTTTCACATTAACTTTTCCGAAAATCTAAAGAAATTCACCATTTTCATTGTGATTTTACAAAATATTCCGGAAAAACAACCAATTTTCATAGTAAATTGCGAGCAAAAATGATAAATGGACCATTTATATAGTAGCATAGCATACTTTCGGCCTCGGTCACTGTATATTCCACTATCGCAGAGGTCGCTCCTATCGCCTCGCCCTCCCTTCGGCTTCTGCTCGGCCTTCGGCCTCGCCTTCCTAGGCACAAGAGTGCGGCTATAGTAGCAATGACCTCAAAAATGACCCCTCTTATAGTAGCATGGTGGAAAAATGACCATTGTTATAGTAAGGCGTGAAAATGCGACCCATATCGGGCGGCACATATTACCTACCCTCTCACTGAGTCCCCCCCCCCCCCCGTGATGTAGGGATAATTGAATAAGGGGGTGCAGTTTTATCGGATTTAATTGTTCCCCACACCATTTCAATATGTTTCATATAAATCGGGTTCTTGACTTTACTAAATCCCCGAAAAACCTTCCCCTCTCTTCCTGGCTCCATGCTAAAAAATGCCCATGGGATTAAAGTTCGATACCACTACATTAGAAATTAAATGCCATATGGTATAAGTGTGTGTCTCATTTCGTGCTCTTGTATAAAGGCAACCGGCAACAGACGTTTCTAGCTGTTTCACCCTTTTTTCGGGAATCTGTCCTAAAAACCACCAAATGAGGAACGTAAAATACTCACTCCCCGACACACCATCTACATGTTTTGCGTCGTTATTCCGTTTTAATGTCGGTACATAGGCGGTTTGTCGGCAATCGGTGCCCTTACCCCTACCGACCACCCACCCGCACCCCCACATTTATGAAAACATTCTGGATGCCGGCCTGGATGTGATTAACAAAATTGGTATTATCGATGACACGACTGATGCCAAAACTACACTAAAAACGCAAACATTCTCGGCGGTGAACTGTGCATGCATCATGCCACCACCGTTCTACTAAATAGAAATCTTGTGCGCACCTAAGAAAGCTCTCCTACGCTCTGACTGCGAGTGCGTAAGTGGCAGCGCAAACTTACACGCAGTACGCAGAATGCCTTTCCTTACAATTATCCTCTATAACCATTAAGAACCATTCCTTCTAATGAACATGGTCCAATAGCCATTACATCCATAACCATTTTTGTTGCCAGATAACCAGTTGTTCCAATAACCACTAGCATTGCCCCATTTATCAGACTACATGCTATTGGACAAAGGGTTATTACATTAACTGGTTGTTAGACTTAGAAATAAAGGTTCGATTTTTTGCACTTTTTCTCTATGGTGAATTGAAACTGCCGATACCATTATTTTTAGATGATGAAGGCGAGGCCCCCGTGCTATTTGCTTCCACAGGAAAATGAGGGTATTGCTGGTTTCAATTCAATAGAGAGGAGTGTAGCATGTTTAAAAAAAATCCTGCCTTTATCATCATTCTTGAACAGATTTAGCATTCATGGTAACTTCAGCTCAATATTTTGATCCAGATAGCTTGTATACGACAAAAACTGTCATCAGCCAGTTTAAAAAACTAACAACCTTTGAACGCCAATTATGCAATGACGTGTGCAACCTTTATGAACATGTGGTAATATAGCAAAACATTGTCGACATTCGTCAGCTGTTTAAGAAGATTAAACCAAATGTTTGTTAGATGAATAGTTATTGAACTAAATTAAGGCACCACCTGTTCACATCAGATTTCAGAAAATAATGGCACTATTCGAACTCCCTTAGAGTGAATTTTACTTGTCAAAACCCTCATAATGATATTCCTTAAAATTTCCTTACATTTCCAGGCCGTGAGGAACATGCCCGACAAAGACGTGTGCCCTCCAAGTGTCCCTATTAATTTAGCTCTCAAATGTTACCCAGACAGGGTGGTTACATCGACAAGTTTTGGAACCACCGTCAACTTTTCAATAAACCTTAAATTGAACCGTAGTATGCTTTCTGTTGACACTCTGTATAAGGAGTATTTGTTACCTCTCTGTTCCTGTTGCCTTTCCTACAGCATCTCTGAGTGGCCCATTACATGGTTTATATGTAACACTGTGGACTAACCAATCAAAATAGTCCTATGTAGATGTAATGAATTGTCTATGATGGCTACTTACATACATCATCCTGGGGATAACGACCATTTGGCTGTAGTGCACAGTGGGTTGTAAAGAGTCGTGTTGCCACATAGCTGTTTGACCCCATGCAAATATGTATGTTAGTTAAAGTTAAACCAAAATTCAAATCCGGTTTTGTCCCGCTAAACAGGTGGCCGGATACCACCTCACACTGAGCAATACTGCTGTGCGAGGATTTTATTGGAACAATTGGCTGGATCCCTTCCTTACGCCAATCCACAGTTTTTCAGCGGTGGACCCTAGCCTTTGAACAACCACGTCCACCATCATTCAAGACGCATGTGCTGTGGCTCTCCAGAGCTGAAGTGAAGCCCTTGTAGGTAGATTTTCTTCTTCATCATTCTACCAGGTGTCCAGCTGACCGCCTATGTCAAATTCTTTTAATTTTTAAGAGCATTTTTAAGCAGTGGTGAGACAATTTTTGACAACTGAATATAAGTAGGGACATGCAGGCATTACCTTCTGAAAAAATCTGAAAAATCCATGGCGGGAATCTTGCCATATAGGCTACAAAGGTAATTATTAAGAATAAAATACTCTAAATGCGTGTTTTGCTTTTAAAGACGGCCTGATAATGCAAATGGGTTGTACCATATTTTGAGTCTGAACGGATCTCCGAGGGCGGCCGTTCACCGACGAAAAAATCTGGTAAACCCATGCATTATCAAAGGCCGTCTTTCAAAGCAAAACACGCATTTAGAGTATTGTGTTTGCATCTTAAACATTTTTAACATTTTTTATTCCTAATATTGCAAAATAAAAATCTTTTGGGTGTGATATTCGTTTTGAGATAAAGACTTCACCCACTAGTACCATACCACCCTGTAAACAACTGGAACAATCTATTTACGCGCACACCATATGTGAGTTGCCCCTTTCAAACTTCAGTCCACAACGAATCAGCTGGAAAAGCAAACGCATCCATAGAGACAATAATAATAATACTATGTAAGGTGATGACGTATCCATAAAATAAAGCTTGGGAATTTTGCGATTGTATTTCCATCGAATCAGTCATGTGAAGAGTTAACGAACAACCCCGAGCAGCGAATATCGCAGTCATGGCCTCGGCCCCCTCAGTCATGGCACTGACACGGCCTGGCAAAGTGTTTCAAATCACTGCGTGAAAATCAGTGTCGGAAGAAAGTCTGTTCTTCGGGGGGGGCAAAATACGCCTAAACATAGCACCCACATGCAGCAAATTAGCGTAAAAGCCAGCTTTATGAATCTTAATTTCTAAAGCCGCGAGGGACTATAGCAAGTTCATCTACATCATACATAAAACAAGGTAATTTGGTGTATTTTGCGTAATATTTTGTCAGGACACAAGTGACAGAGACAGAGTCATGAGCACGGCATGGCATGCACGAATCTTTTCTTTCATGCTGCTGTTAAGGGAAAGTGACCACATTATGGTCTTGTGATTTATTTGTAGGATATTGTAATAAATGTTATCTAAATAGTATGTTAGTCAGGCCTAATCTAGGCTTAGTCTTAGGCCTTGTCTTAGTTTAGACCAGTATACAGAATGAACTTTAGTGAGAACGAGCGAAGTACAGCAGCTTGATCCTCACCCATGCACCCCGCCATGCACCCGGCATCCCATGATCGATCCGGACCAAGGCATGGCCCAGGGCATGGCTGCACGTCGTGTCATACGTGTTTACCATAACGCTTACCTCATAAACATTGGCAACTAAAAGGAAAAACGAATGTGTGTGTCAACAGTATTATGTCGGTACTGGGATTTTAGCGGACCAAACTTTCTTGATTTATCACAAGTTCTCGGTCACAACTTTCACAGTCATGGCAGTGCAGCGAGCAAATCTTTCGAAGACGGTCAGACGGCATGCATCAAAGCAATCTCATCGGGCCTCATTACGCATAGTCAATCCGCAATGTTTATAAATAGTTCGTATTTCATTTGCAAATAATCTCCATTTTGTCATTTTTTTTCATCTAAAACTAATTATTTTATGACATGTTATTAATTCTCTGCTCTTTCAGACTTTAGAAATGTTAGACAATGTCTGAAGGATAAAAACAAAAAACAATCTATAGTTCCGGAAAGGCTAACGTATTTAAATCATTGCCCAAATATGGGGGGTATACGACTGTCTCATAGTTTATGGGCGGGGCTTATCATGGACCAATCAAAACTCGCGTAAATACTACAAACCACACTTACTGTATAAGAATGTAGTTATAGTGCCCTCTATATACCCATTCTCCATAGAGAGATGTGTTAAACTAGATTTTTAAGAAAAATCATATTTGCCCGCAATGAAATTTCATAAAATTTACACAGGATGAAGTTAGAGGAAAAAAGTAATTTATATTAGTTGTCAAAAGTGTGTCCCCGTTGATATTTTTTGTTTAATTCTGATTTTGTCATTATAAATGTGACTTTCAAGCAGCTGTGCCAACTCTGCACTTTACCTGCCTAATTGGGCTACTTTTGAACATCAAAACATGCACTCAAAGTGGTATTTTTGTCCCAATAGTTAAAGTAAATTTGGGCTACTTTTTGCTCTCCGGTGCCGTGCCTAACCAAATATTTTGAGGACACATTTTTATATACATCACATTTCATCTACAGGGCGTATCAATAAAAATGCAACAAAATTTATTCCCAATTTTTGTGGTAATTGTGTAAAATTATTCCAAAATTAACTTGTGGCATCTTAAAGCCACAAATCCCCTCTTTCCAATGATAGGTAATTTATTCATGTGCGGTCATGGATAACCAATTAATCACTGTTTTTGCACAATGGGACAAAGTCAGCTTGGGACCAAGTTTCAATACAAATCCCTTTCACTTGCATGACTGAAGTGAGAAGAGAGAGAGAAAATTGAATAGGATTTTTTTTTTTTTTTTTTTTTTAAGACTACCATTTTGGCTGTGAGGGAGTGTGCAAGGGACATTTGTTGTCCAATCCTTGCTGTGTTCAGATGCTGGCGTTTTGCCGGTTATCTAAACACGAGCACAGATCTCAGTTAGCCATAGAACAACAAGGACGCTCATAGTACCTGTGATATGTATCAGTCATGTGCTGGTCTCCAATACCTCCTACAAGTATGTGTAGTAGTTCAGATGTTAGCATTTTGTTGGTTATCTAAACACGAGCACATATCTCAATAGTCAGCCATAGAACAACAAGGAGGCTCATAGTACCAGTTGATATGTATCAGTCATGTGCTGGTTTCCAATCCCTCCTACATCGCCTTCCACCTGCTAGTCACTAAAACACAAGCAAGATCCTAAGTAGTCAGCCAAGAACAACAAGGAGGCTATAGTAAAAGTGGATATGTATCAGTCCCTGTACTGGTTCCATACCTCATACACACCTTCCACCTGCCAGGTCATCCCCACACAGCACAGATCAGTAGTCAGCCATTTTAGAACAACAAGGAGCTCAAGTACTAGTGATATGATCAGTATGTGTGGTCTTCCATCCTCCTACATCGCCTTCCACCTGCAAGTCCATCTAAAAACAGAAGCAAAGCATATCAGTAGTTCGCCATAGAACAACAAGGAGGCTCCTAGTAACAGGATATGTATCAGTCAGGTTGCTGGTCTCCCAATAATCCTACATCACTTCCACTGCCAGTCATCCAAACACAGCACCAGATCTCAGTAGTTTCAGCATAGAAAACAAGGAGGCTCCTTAAAAAGGTTTTTTTTTTTTACCAGTGATATGTATCAGTCTAATGTGTGGTCTCCAAATACTCCTACAAGTATGTGTAGTATTATGTATGTACATAGTAAAACCTCGCCGGTGTAGCAGGAGTATTATCGGTGATAACAAGTCAAAATTTAACTCCACTTTTTACCCTGTATTTTGTGAGGGAGATTACAAATCAGATCAGAATAACAAGTCAGTAACAATCTAAATAATAAGTTTGTCATTATTGTCTGTAACCCAATTTGTCCCCTCTAATAACGCCCCACCCCCCCCCTCATTTATTCGACCACCAAATCAACTTCACTCAAACTTTTTCAGTTGCATCCACAGATAGGATGCCAAAACAGGATTTAGGATCCGTTACTATTCCCAACTTGTATTTTTTAAAATTTTGGTGTCCAAAACTACAACCCTTATTTGCAAGAATAAAGTAGGAATATCAGGTCTGGGAGAGTGGAGGAATTTCAAGCCGATTTCAGGGCCCATTTTTAATGCTTTCCAAAGTCAAATTTTATTTTTTTTATTTTTGGCCTGTTTTGACCTTTGTACCCAGTTTTATGCTATATTTCAGCTTTTTTCAGCTACTTTTTCACAAACCCTACTAACAGGTCTGGAATTGATCTGAAAGGGTTCAAAACATCTCCTAGCCACTTTGTTATTGACTATCCTATCCATCATGTATGCCCTCTGCAGTGGTCTAGTCTTGTGACAACACGCAGTGGCTAAGGAATTATCCCGTATGCTCAAGATACCCGTGGATAACTATTATAACAAAACATTCTAAACATTTTGGAACTCCAACACTTGGGGGTGACGCTCTTTTGATTTCTTGATATGAAGGCGTTAAATAGCATGAGCCTGTTATTGATCAATAATCCTGGATAACGGCACGCAGGTGCCCATGCAAGAACAGGTGACCATTAAAACTATTGACAATGATGAGCGCCGTTGGTGCAAAAAGACCAGCCAGGACCAACAGAAGCAGGTAAGCTATTAGATAAACGGAGAAGGTGTATGGAATCAATCCTATAATGCACTGCAATGTGCCTATAGCATACTGTACAAAGCACTTGTCAGTACTTAGGGATGAAAAAGTGTTTAAGAAGTTTTAAAAACCACAAAAACAATTTACAGGATCATGCTAAAAATAAGTACTAGCACCTTGTAACAGATTTATTTATCCAAATCATACACGGTATAACATATTACATACAATATGATCTATAATATTATTTTGTTTACATGAAATATAATGAAGTGGAAGAGTCCTGGAAAGTAAGCGAATAAAGGCCTGTCAAGTCCATACTCTGATTTATTAATTTTAGTTACAATGAGTGACTTTTTTAATTAGTTTAAACGAATGAGTAGTTTTTTAAGTTTTTAACCTTGCTGGATTTTTCAATTGTGTAACCCAATGTATAAGATATAGATTTACCACAAATCAAGTGTTAATAGTAGGTATTTGAAAATCTGTTGCATGTCTGTAGAATAAGTGTGATTTTTAGCATTTGTTACAAACATGTTGTTCAAATGTGGAGGGCAAATGGTTGTTGCTGGTATTTGTACATGACTGTTCCAATATTATTTTACACAAATCCATTCTTTTTAGTTGGTTATATAACAAACAAAGGATTGATGCACTTCTGTAATCACTGGTGCTCACTGCTCTCAGTGCACACTTTTGCAGGATGGCAAGTATTTTTCCATTCAAGTGTTATGCACTTGCCCATGCAAGTGATACCATATGTGATATGTGAGAGAAAAAGTGTGTTATAGGACTAAGAAGTGCGTTTCAGGTAGAAAGTGCTTATTTATATAAAATTCCCAATTACTGCTGAAAACATTTCTTTCCTAACGCATCAATGTGATTTTCAGGTTAGATTTTGGTTTCGATAGTGATTACTAAAATTTCAAAACGCATTAACTTGATTTATTTTGGTGTATCGATGGAGATATTCAAAGAGTTATTTAATTTTGGTTTGATTGTGAGTGCCAAAAAGCAAGGCTCTGGTTTGTTTTAACATATACCAAAAGCTTAATGACACTTTGAGGAGCCCCAACAAAAATGTGTATAGGAAGCTGAAGTATTTTGTGGTGTATATGAAGTATAGACTTAGCTTAAGCTCACATAGCTTAATAAAGGTTTGGGTGATTCCTCATGTGTGTGCTGAGACATGCTTAACCAGCCAAATGTTGACGGAATTTGGTCAACTAGCAAATAGTACAAATTTGAATATCTGCATTGCAACAAGAAAAACATGTGATATTCATATTTCATTTATAGCAATCTCGTACCAATGTTAGATTTTCAGAATCTAGTGGATCCCAAATGTTTCCTTGTGTTAAGGAGGTGGACAATCAAAAATGATGTTGCGGACGTACATTTCCGACAACAATTTCACACCAAACTTTAGCCGAGCATTGCCTTAATTAGAGCAAGGTTGATTAATGCTTAGCAGTAGAAATAGTTTATCTATACAATAATATAGAACAAAATAAATTCTGATATCGAATTATTTTTTAAAATCTATGCACTTCTAAAAAAGATAATTTTCCCGTCAACATTTTTGTAACATCCGCAACATTACATTCTGTTGACTAGGCGACGCTACTTGACCTCATAATTAATTTTGTCTATTTAAACTCAAGTGCTTCTAACACACTTCCCACAGATCCGGGCAACACTCCCCATGTTTTTATTTTTCCCTTGTATGATGCTGGTTACATTTTTCCGGGTCAACACTTGTAACGTCCGCAACACTAGTCACGTCCGCAACACACTAGCAAGGTTTTTTCGTATATAGAAGTAAAATTCAGAAGATATCTCTATTTGTTTATTTACCACATGATAAACATAATAAGAGCAAACTTTTTTAAACTTAATTTTACTTAACTTGATTCTATTTAAATGTAGTTTGCAAAATGTGTTGCGGACGATACTTGATGACATGGTTGACGGAAAAAAAAAATAAGCTATTTGATGCTGTGTTTCTTATGACATTCAACAGAAATGGAAAATATTGTACTTATATTTAATTGTAACATATTTTCCTTAATTTAGACTAAAACAAACAATATATAGTTAATTTTAGTGGAAAAAATAAGCATTTTATTATGATTTTAATTGTAATTTTAACCATTTCATTCATGGATAGTCATTACTTTGCATCTGTTAGAGGTATGTGACATTTTATATAGAACAGCACTTTTAAGATGGCCATATTTCAATAAATTTAACTTTTTTCATTTCTTTTACTGCCAAAGTACCTTTTCAAAGGTAGAAATCCACTGCTTTTGTGCGACGTTTACATTTTTGAATGGTTGACAAGCAGGATCATACCTAGTATCAGTGCTTATTAGAATTTTAGAATGATATATAAGTGGTTTTATTTGTATTTTTTTTTACAAAATAGAAAGCTAAGAAAAAGGAAATATTCAAAAACATAAAACCAGTAATATGACAAAAGCCAAATGAACATGTAAGAATATGTAGGACGTGACACCTTGTTCAACATAATGTCCACATGCTAAAGTTGCTATGTCAGTAAATATTAGGAAAAGTGGCAGAAGAAGAATGAACTTTATAATACCAAAGAACTCTAATGTTACCCCCATTCTGGAGGGTTAAACCCATGTGCACGTAGATAAATTTATACCAATTTTTAGTGAACTAAATAAAACAGAAAAATTCCTTATTTTTTATAGATATTTAAGGGTTATAGAGGCTAATTGAAGAGAAGGAAAAGGCAATTCTGCGTTACTGCGTGTCATTTTGCACTGCCACTTTACGTCCTCGCAGTCAGAGCGTAGGAGATCTTTCTCAGGTGCGCGTGATGCTTGTATACACAGTTCACCGCGAGAACGTTTGCGTTTTTTAGTTGTAGTTTTTGCCTCGTTTCATGTGTCGTCGTAATAATCACTGATAATAGGCCCGCCTACCATTTGTGAATTTACATCCAGTGGAGTCCCGAAGCTTTTTCATAAAAAATGTGGGGGTGCGGGTGAGGGTCGGTATCCGGGTACGGGTCACCGATTGCCGACAAACCGCCCATGTACCGACATTGGTGTCTTTGTACATGTTTAATGCGATGCCCAAGTGTTGCCAACGATGTGTGGTCATCGACGCATTCGTAGGTCAAAAACCACCACAGCCCCGCGGTAAAGACCATGATCATGGACCGCATTGCAGTTTCTTAATTTGTGGTTTTTATTGCAGATTCCCGAAAAAGTGTGAAACAGCTAGAAACGTATGTTTGCCATTTGCTATTTTGACCTTCCAATAATATCACATTCCGAAATGAGACACACACTTATGCAATACATGCATTTTTAATTTATAATGTGGTTGTATCGAAATTTCCAATAAGTAACGGCTTTTTTTTTTCGCCTGGATTCAGGAAGAGAGGGGGAATGTTTTTCGGGATCTTAGCTTCTAATTCAAGATCAAGAGAACCGATTTTTATGGAAACGTATCAAATTGGTGTGGGAAGTAAGTTTTATCGAAACACATTAAATCGATAAAAATAGATCCCTTTATTAAATTTTTATCCCTGCATTGCCCGAATGACCCCTAATTTTTGTATTTTCCTTGTATAGGTCTAATTTAAAATACTGTTGGCCTAATTTGAAACAAAATGTTCCCACAATGCTCGCAGCTCGCTCGCTCCCTCGCTCGCTCGACTCACTCACTCACTCACTCATCACTCACTCACTCACTCACTCACTCACTCACTCACTCACTCACTCACTCACTCACTCATCACTCACTCACTCACTCACTCACTCACTCACTCATCACTCACTCACTCACTCACTTCACTCACTCACTCACTCATCACTCACTACTCTCCCCGCCAACCAACCAATCCACTCCACACCAGAGTTTATTGCTTCTGATGTCAACAAGAGCAAATTCTCTTGCGAAACGCCGGACTTGGAATGCTTTGCGCTTATCTGTGCGTCAATACGCAAGGTCAGCTGCGCTTTTGTCCATGCAAACATGACTGCACTGTTGAAGAGAAAATTGCAATTTTTAGGCCTATTTCGTCGTTTTCCGAAAACTAAGTCGGTGACACCCAGTTTTTATTGGTGTGCCGAAAAGATCTTATAAAGGTTCTGAACATTAACGTAAAAAATCAAATAATCGATCGATTTGTTTTACTTTTATGCCTGGAAAAACGGCAACATTTCCGGTTTTCCATAGAGTCTGCTACAAAATTGTGAAAAATAATACACTTTTTGAACAGCCTATAGCTCAAAACGAAGTCGGTGACCCCCATTTTTTATTTCAGATTTGTCCCCGAATCAATCAAATACCTATAGGCCAAAAATTAAGAAAATCGATCGATTATTTCAATTATCCTCTATAACCCTTAAGCACCAAATTAGCTAAACTGGTACCGAATGATATTATTGTAATTGTGTATTTCCAAAATAAATTTAGATAATATGTTGCGGACGTTACACCTTTTCAACATAATGTCCACATTCTCAAGTTGCTATGATTTCCCAGTAAATATTAGGAAATGTGGCAGAAGAATAACTTATAATTGACCCAAGAACCTCTAATGTTAAGTCTGAGGGGTAAACCATGTGCAGTATATAAATTTAGATGACCAATTAGGACAATAACGCAAATGCCGTTAGTTTTTATCGGAGTTTAAGGTGATAGAGGATAATTGAAGAGACAAGGCATCTGCGTACTGTGTCCATTTTGCACGCCACTTACGTACTACTCGCAGTCAGAGCGTAGGAGATCTTTCTCAGGTGGCGTGATGCATGATTCACAGTTCACCGCGAGAATGTTTGCGTTTGTTTAGTTGTAGTTTTTTTTGCCTCGTTTCATGGTCGTCGTAATATCACTGATAATAGGCCTACCACGTTTGTTTATTACATCCAGAGGCGTCCCAAATCGTTTTCATAAATGTGGGGGTGCGGGTGAGTGTGGTATTGGTTAACGGGTCACCGACTGCCGACAAACCGCCATGTACCCACATTGGTGCCTTGACATTTTAATGCGATGCCCAATTTTGCCAACCGATGTTGGTCTAGACGAATTCGATTGTCCAAAACCACCACAGCCCCGCGGTACGACCCTGATCATGACATGCATGCATTTCTTAAATTTGATGTTTTTATGCAGATTCCCGAAAAAGTGTGAAACAGCTAGAAACGTAGGCCTATGTTGCCATTTGCCTTTTGGACCTTCCAATATCTCACAATTGTCAAAATGAACACAAACACTTATGCTCCATACATGGCATTAATAATTTCTCAATGTAGTGTACGGAAACTCCAATAGGTAACGGGCTTTTTTTTTTTCGCCTTGATTCAGGAAGAGAGGGGGAATGTTTTTCGGGACTCTTAGCTTCGTAAGTCAAGACCCCGATTTTATGAAAACGGAATCAAATGGTGGGGGAAAGTTTTATATATCGGAACACATTAAATCCGATAAGAAATAGATCCCTTTATTAATTTTTTATCCCTGCATGCCCTGAATTACCTAATTTTTTGTATTTTCCTTGTATAGGTCTATAATTTTAAACATACTGTTTGCCTAATTTGAAACAAAATGTTCGCAATGCGCGCTCGCTCGCTCGCCATCCGATCGCTCCAATTCTCGAAAAGAAACATCCGCTTCAACGGTCCCCTCCCGCCCCGTCACTCCCTCCCTCCTCCCTCTCCTCCCTCCCTCCCCTCCTCCTTCTCCTCCCCTCCCTCCCTTCACTCCCTCACACTCACTTCCCTCCCTCCTCACTCACCCCTCACTTCCCGATCCCCTCCCCCCGATCCCTCCCCTCCCTCCCTCCCTCTTTGCCGCCGCCCCCGACCCCCCCCTCCCCTCCCCCCCAGAGTTTATTGCTTCTCGTCAACCAGAGCCATCTCTGCGAACGCGGACTTGGATGGCTTGCGGTTATTTCTTTGCGTCATACGCAAGGTCAGCTGCTGCTTTTGTTCCCATGCAAACCTGACACTTGAAGAGAAAATTGCAATTTTTAGGCCCTATTTCGTCGTTTTTTATGCCTCGAAACTAAGTCGGTGACAACAACCAGTTTTTTATTAGTGCGCGAAAAGATCTTATAAATGTCTTACATAAGTACAAAAATCAAAATCGATCGATTTGTGTTTAATTTATGCCTGGAAAAACTGGCAAACTTTTCCGGTTTCCCCATAGAGCTTCTGTACAAACTTTTGAAAATAAACACTTTTTGAACAGCCTAAGCTCAAAACGAAGTCGGTTACCCCCATTGTTTAATTTCAGGTTTGTTTTTTTTTAATATTGTTATATAATACCATATATCCAAAATTAAGAAAATCGATCGATATTTTCATATTACCTCTATAAACCCTTAAGGCACCAAATTAGCTCAAACGGTAACCCGATGATATTATTGTATTGTGTATTTCCAAAATAATTTTAGAATACCGTACAAATTCGTACTGATTTAACAATTTTTAATATACATAAACCCTCACTTCAACTTCATGGACTCTACAATATGGAGACTGGCTATTCCAATATAACAATCAAATTGAGTGTCCGTAAAATTGGTTAAGTAACAACCATTCTGGTATTTAAACAACTGTGATTTGAGGTCCCTGTAAAATGTACCAATATTTCCATTTCCTGTTCAGATTTGATATGTAAAAAGTTTTGGGACACACAATGGGATATCTGCAAATGTTTTAAAGCGGTCTTGGAACACCCCAATCAGTATGTAATCAAAACAAATGTCACTCCCGCAAACAACTGTATTGGGGATAACTTTTGATGAATTAGGAGCTCAAGTAGTTTTCATGGGCTTATTTTACATAGAGTTTGTGTAGGTAGCTAATTAACACAAGTTTAACTTTTTAAAAAGTAAAATTATTCCATTTTCTCTCTAAAATGAAAAATTCATTCACGTGCTAATAATATGGAAATTTAATTGGGAACCTTTATTATCAATATTTTATACATATAGGCATTGTAACAATACTTTTTTTTTGTATTAAAAATTAGTTGCATTAGTCATTGCAAACTAACATTGAAATTTTTAATTTTAACAACAATAAAGTCTTTGAAAAGCAGTTCAAACCTTAGGCATTGTTGACATCAGGTAACGTCCGCAACACAGGCATGATCAGTAAGAAATATTTCATTTCAAGGAGTTTGTCCAAATGTTTTGTGCAAGTAATTACTTACTTCAGTTGGTTGTATGCACATATGAAGTTAATACAAGGATTAAAGCCTTTTAATTTTTAGACAAACTTTTAGAGTGTCCCAAAAAACCAGTGAATATGGGATGTAGCATTCCTTTGGCTCTAAAATTTGGTTCTAGCGACCACAGGAACATGAAAATTGGGAATAAATCGACCTTATTGCTGATGTTGTCAACCCTAAGATTAATTTTGGCCATCAATATGCAAAGCAATATCAACTGGTCTTGATTATGAATGTGTTTAAAAATGGAAGTCATGCTCTACAGTTCATATCTGTACATATATTAAATGTAATATTAAGCGCAAAACAATTCTTGTTTCATAAAATATGGTGTTCTAAGGTTTAAAAAACAGTAATATGAAAAGTCGCTACAATGTACTTCAATGTTCACAACCCCTTGGTTACACTTTTGGTCTATGTTAAAAACCAGTGCCATATAGTAGTTTTTTTAAGAGTGAGTGAAGTTTACTTGTCTTGAACCAGGTGTTTAGGTTACTTATACCCATTATTCTATTATTGTATTTAGTTTTTGTTAAATATGATGGGGGAATGTAATGCACTAGTCATCATCTGCATATAGTATAAAAGACATTCATGAGCATAATTTTGGAATAATCATTAACAGAAATAAATAAGACCCAAGGGTCCTAAAAGAGAGCCTTGTGGCATACCCAGTGTCCATCTGTTTTTTATTTAAGATTTGGGACTAGTTGTAATCCACAAACGCATTCAGTTTTGGAGGTAATTTTGAACCCATCCAAGACATCCTCTGAAGCCATAGTTATGATTTAGCTAAGAGGACATCATGATTTATAGTGTCAAATGCCTTGGAAAGGTCCAAAAATAACTCCATCAGTTGTGATTATTATTGGCTTACTGAAGTAAGCATAACAGAGTGCGCTGGTGATGATCAAATATGTTATCAACTTATTTCCAATTACGACACGGTAATGAAAACCAAACAGTGATATGGAGGAGTCAATCAAAAGGTCCTCGGGCCCAAAACCTCACCCCCCTTGGAATACATAACACGCAGAAAAGGGCATAACTATCAAGAACGCACAGAAAGTGTTACAACTGTAAACACGTTGTAATCACATTTCTTGTTAAACTAGTCGAATACTCTTGGTGTCCTGTATTGTCTTGGCGACTCGTTGCATGCATCTTTGTTAGTAGGGTCTCTATTAAGAAACAGGGAACCATTTTTGACATCAAGGTCAGTAACAGTCAAGTGTAAGTGTGTTGGGCTGGATGTTGTTTTGTATAGATAGCCAGGGTCACTCAGACCCTGTCACAAAACACCAGTTCTTTCATATAATATATAAACATGCCCTCGTAATTTTTACACTAGTAGGTACAGGTATCAATAACGTATGATTTTGTCACACATGGAGGATGTTACCTCTTTAAATATAGAAAGTTTCTTTGTATGACCACTCAAATATATTCTTTTCTCCTTGAATGCCACTTCATCATTTTCATGAACATT
>JAMKCH010038612.1:0-20848 GCA_023653785.1 Ophioderma brevispina | reverse complement strand
TAATAGAATACAAAAATAACCCAGCCTAATGAAAAGAAAAAATGACCATTTATAGCCCACTCCTAGTTTTCTTATATTTTGACCCCCCCCCCCCCCAGCCATTACCAATGACTTATGGATCCTCAAAGACATGATGACAACAAATAATATGATCATCCTCAATCACCATCATCATCTGCAACAAAACATCATCAAGACAGATTTGTATTCACTTTTGCGGCATTTCACTGTTTATTAGCACGCGCATGTTTGTATGTCCATATGAAGATTATTACATTAATAGTATAGATAATAATCATAATGTACCTTTTTATCTTCCCCACTTACGAAACCCATTTGGCAGGAAATTTAAATACCTTATTTACTAACTGCTAGCTGATGGCAATTGTAACACTGCCATCATTTTATTGAGCACCTGGCGGGCTTTTATTTTGGCAGAATGTAATCAAACAACCTAAACGCTTTTCAGGAGCATCCTTACAGTTTTTAGAGATTTGTGTTTCATAAGACAGAATAGAATAATATGAAATGATGACACAAAACCCTTGATAGTATTACGTTACCTGAATGAAATACCAAGAGAAATGGAACATTGATGAAGATGTTTTCCTTCTGAAACCCACCACTAAATAAACTGACAATAACAGACTACTTGAGTATATACCTGATCAGCGAAGAAGGCCTGATTGTTGCCCTAAACCTAACGGAAATTCATAACAATGTTGATGCGAAAGCATAATTTGAATACTTGGACTAATACTAAACCAGTAGAGTGGTAAAGTTTTCGTGTGGGCCACTATGTAGAATTTTGTAGTCTTATGTTAACCAGTATAAATCCAATTTCCCGATAAATTTCAAATTGGAGTTGTTGTGTCAAAAACATACAAATCTTACCCTCGTCTACCTGAGTCCATTTTTTGTACAAAATTGCCGAAGGAGGGTGGTTACCACCCCCCTGTGATTTTCGTTACTGACCCCCGATTCCTGTAAATTTGGTACCAAAGGATAGCTTAGAGTTTCTTCTTCTTTCATGGTACCAAATAGTACTAACATCCCCATTTGACGTCACTCATGATTCATATTTTTTGAGAGAAAGTAAGCGAAAAGACTGATCTTAGGGTGGAAAATTGATATTTCGCAATTTTTAGCGACTCAAACCTTATGTAGCTCTAAATGTTTGTCATTATATAAAAACTAGTCCACTTCCCCATCAAGTAGAGTAAAAAAAACCGCATGAAAATCTGATTGTTCCTAACCTTTTTGCGAAAAATTATTTTTTCACTGTGTGTGTCTATGAAATGGCAGTTTTGCTGACATTCGAACTTTATGACGTAATTGTGACGTACTGCTAGGCATGTTGGTACTCCTTTGGTATCAATGGAAAGAAGAGGACCATAGCTATCTATTGGTACCAAAATCAAGTGTCTGTGATGTCCTGTGTTGTGTTAGGCAGGTTGGTACTTCTCTTCCGGAGGGTGGGGTGGTTACCACCCCCCTACTCGCTCACTTTGGGATCACCCTGTATCTACCTATACCCCGATGGATGTTTGTTTTTGGTTACAAGAGCGGAACATGATCAATTGTACAATTACTTAAATAATTTGGCACCAAAAAAGGGGGGTTTTCGTAAGCCGGGGAAAAACCTGAAAGGATGGGGGTGGTAACCACCCCCCCCCCCCCCTTTCGTAGACGAGGGTTTAAAATTATGTAGCTTGAAAGAAAAAAAACTGTATCAGATCACTTTTTTTTAAATTTGGTTGAAGAGGCAGGATTCTAATCTTAAAAAAAATGCCACATTTGAGACGATCATCTCCAGTCGTCTTATAACCGAGAAAATGTGTTGACGAGAGACCATTTTTGCACAGTATCTTTAAGGGAAATTTTGGTGGCCATTTCTGCACTTAACATTCTGAAGTGAATAAATGGAAGGTAATCATTCATCCGTGCAGGGTGAGAAGTGTTTCTTCATAATGACATCGGATACGCACACTTCCCAAACATGGATCATCAGGATGACAACTCATCGACAACATTATTCTGTAGAGAAAAAAAGCCCATAAACTAATTCTATTGTTTATTGTCTGTACCTTTACATAGGGGACGGTCATTATTTACGCCAATGTGGAATGAAGTTTTTTGAGGGGGAAATCAAAAAAAAACGTAATCGAGAAGGGGTAGCATGAGCTTTTCATCAAGGAAAGAGAGCAGGGACCCCAAGAACTTTTAGATGGAAAAAACCGTAAAATCAGGGGGAGGGCAATTTTTTTTAAATGGAAGCGACGGGGAACGATTTCTTTTTCGCTGAAAAGGTGGAAATCCCCCCCCGGCATAAACAAAGACCAGTTTCCTTTAGCAGCTAACTTTTGCTAGGTTCCATTGTTTAGCAATTTAAATCTGGAAAAACTGAGCGCTCCACATCCTTTGCGTATTGTGGTTGGGATGATTAATGAGGGACCTCCGTGGACATTGCTAGATTCAGGAAATCAATTCAGGTCAGGAACGTACAAATGTATATACTTTTTATCTTGCCGTCTAGACACGCCAAGCTGTTTATACCCGTGCAGTGATATCCAGGGTTATTAAATCGTGTGCGTTTCTGTTCCAAATTTCTTTAGTTTGCACAATGAAAAGTAGAATTAGAGTACTCTTCTTCTTCTGCTTCTGCTTCTTCTTCTTCTTCTTCGTGCAGCAGTAGCAGTAGCAACAGTAGCAGTAGTAGTAATAGTAGTATAATAGTAGTAGTACAAGTAGTAGTAGCAGCAGCAGCAGAAGCAATAGTATTAGTAGTATTAGTATTAATAGTAGTAGTAGTAGTAGAAGAAGAAGAAGTAGTAGTAGTAGTAGTAGTAGTGGTAGTAGTAGTAGTAGTAGTAGTAGTAGTAGTAGTAGTAGTAGTAGTAGTAGTAGTAGAAGTAGTAGTAGTAGTAGTAGTAGTAGTAGTAGTAGTAGTAGTAGTAGTAGAAGTAGTAGAAGTAGTAGCAGCAGCAGCAGAAGCAATAGTATTAGTAGTATTAGTAGTAGAAGTAGTAGTAGTCGTAGTTAGCAATCTTAGTCGTAGTCTCGTCGTTCGTCGTAGTCGTAGTCGTCTAGTAGTATGTAGTCGTAGTAGTAGTCGTATGTAGCCAGTATAGCAGGAGTAGCAGCAGCAGCAGAAGCAATAGTATTAGTAGTATTGTATAGTTATATTGACGCATCTGATGCCCCTATCACAGCTGCTATCTACTGAAGTAGGGCTGTATATTAATTCACATGTAGGAATATTAGAAGGGCAGTAGTAGAGGCAATAGCAACAGCATCTCCAGTTGGGCGATTTGGTAAAAATGAACACTAAAATTTAGGCATGAGAATGTTTCCTTTGCATACTATTTACAAAAAGGTCCCAATGTGGTGGACTACACCAAGCTTGGAATGCCTGCAATAAACTACACCACTTATGGCAATCTGGTATCTCCAATTCAACCAAGCTGAAATTCTTTAGAGCCCGTGTAGAGAGTATCCTGTTGTATGGATCTGAGACCTGGAACATGAAGAAAGAACTACAGGACAGACTGGATGGCACCTACACCAAGCTTCTTATGCGAGTATATATATATATATATATATATATATATATATATATATATATATATATATATATATAAATAAGTTTTGGGTGAGTAAATATGTAGAGAGCCTGACAGTGACCCTGAAACGTGATTCATATGTCCCGCAAATGGAGGGTCTAGACAAATATTGCACAACGGTCAGATTTTTAAATTGACCAAGTTATGTTGCAAAGTATATGTTATTTGTCTAAGCACAAGGATTCCAAAAAGGTATAGTTTGTACTATCTATAAACAACTTAAAGTCTGGGAGTTATAGCTGTAGGATCGTTATGAAGAAAAGCTCAAAGTCTGCACCTTGGCCCAATGGTATTATGTACGGGATGATAACAAAAAAAAAACTACCATGACCGCATCATTTCCTGGCAACTTTATTTAGTAAACTATTACATTATGCATCTCCGCCATCCTCATGGACTCGTAGTAAAATTGTTTTAATTAATAAGAAAGATGATACCACGCAATTTTCGCATGATTGCCCTGGCTAGTGCAGTTGGGAAACTATACCACCAAGTCCTTGCTGATAGAGTTGAGAATTATGTTATTTGCAACAATTTTGTTGACATAAAATTTCAAAATACTTTTTTGAAAGACATTAGTGGATGCACAGATCATAACACACTACATGTAGTGCATGAAATTTTAAGCCATGCTAAAGCTAATTCCAAGAGATTTCATATTACATGGTTCGACTTGGAAGACACATTTGGTAGTGTTCAACATGAACTTATATACCATACAATGAAAAGATTGAAATTCCCTTCTCGTATGCAATTGTATATCAGGAACTTATATTCATCTCTATCTGGTAATGTATTCACTAAGAACTGGATTTCTAACTAATTTCGCTTTAAGAAAGGTATTTTCCAGGGCGATCCCCTTTCCCCGTTGATTTTCATCGTCTGTTTTGATCCAATTGTCAGGAACCTCGTCGCCAATTCTAATTTGGGTTATGACCTGGTACTAAATTTATCACCACCCCCTTTGCCGATGATTTTGGTCTAATTAATAGACTCAAGAAAACGCATCAGCGTCTTATCAATCGCATTACCAAACATTCTGCTTCAATATCTCTCAAGCTGAAGCCCACCAAATGTAGGTTATTATCTCTGTCTGCTGAATCCCCCACTTCCATCTTATTTTGATATAGCGAGTGACGAGGTCCCTACAGTTGAAATTGAACCACACAAGTTCATTGGTTCCTTTATTACATTCCGTAATCGGTCCTGTATTTGATTACCTTAGAGAAAAAATTATTTCCGCCCTGGAAAATATCGATTCTTCTCTCATTCGCTGTGAATTTAAGATTCAAGTTTATACAAGATATTTCTTACCATCTCTTCGCTATCATTTGAGAGCCAATGATCTCTGCTCTACCCACCTCGAAGCGCTGGACACTATTTCCAATCGTTACTTGAAAAAAAAATGGTTTGTGATTCTAAGACCAGGCACCCTTGCTTTTATTTTCATGCCCAACGGGCATTCGTTCCTGATTTTTACCTCGAGTGTCACGTTGTTACTCATCTTTCCATTAGAAATAAAGTGATGAATATGTTAACCACTGCATCAACTCTAGATTGGATAGAGAGCGTGATTGGATTAGAAAGAAATCAGTGACTGTCCAATGTGATAACATGTTTAAAGTTGTTAGTAGCGAATCTAAGAAACTCTCTTGTCAAAAAAACTTCCGCAAAGAAAATTTTGTCTAATTCAATCTAAGAATTTTGGCACAATCACGTGCGCTCTCTTGCAGTTCAAGGTAAACTCTATGATTTGCTCTAAAGAGGCGTCCTGCACACAGTTGAGAATTATCATTATAACCTCCCATCGAGAGTCTGTAAATTTGTAGTTAACGCGCTTAGCGATTCTCTTAACACCAGAGTTAACCGTGCCAGATGGGGAAAGGCCATCTCTAATAATTGTATCCACTGTTGTAACAAAGAGACCCTTAACCATGTTTCTCAACAATTGCACTGTTTTTCTTGATCAAGGTCGCTATACGTACCGTCACAACAGTGTATTAATCAGTGCAGACGATAGCGTACTTGTACGTATACGTACAAGTACGTACATACGTCACCAAATTATAAAGAAATACAAAAGAATTTTAAAAAAATCCTCTCGGGATTCTCAGTTTTGAGATGAGAAAGGATAAAAAATTTCAGAACTGATGCCAAACGCCATTATAAACAAATTCTATGTGTCAAAATTTTGATTTCATGTGTCGAAATTTAATTATTGACAAAAATATCACTGATGACGTCATATCAATTTTCTTAATTAATTAATATCTTTTATTTGAATAAAGATATCAAATATCCGCACATACATTTTGTTGATAAGCTTTACAACTCTATGTAGTGAAGATTACAACTTCAGAACTGTCAAAATAAACTGTCCCGGGGTGAAATGTTAAAACCTAATGTATTTCTTTAAAAAGTTGCATTGCATTGTGGGAAATTATGACGTATGTACGTACTTGTACGTATACGTACTTGTACGCTTTCTTCTGGACTGTTAATTAAAATATATTGTTGCCATCGCTCGAGCTGGTCTCGCTGATAGTAATGCCACCATTTTTCATGATATTCCTGGCGAAGCTGGCTTCGCCGGTGGCACCACAATTTCTACGACCATGGTATTGACAGGGCTCACCAGTTCAAGGTCAACAGGTATGCCTCTCTCATTTCTGATATTCAAGATAATGATTTTCAGGTCTCCTTTGTTGCATTTCGTCGTTGGGCGGGAAAAACCTCATATGTGCATTTGACCTTTAGGAGCAAAACCTCACATGTAGTAAAAACGGTAACATGACAAAACCTCATATGTAACATTTTCGGGAGACACCAAAAACAGAATAATTTGCTGTCATGCCTTGCACAAGAAATGTTTTTCTTTCTAAATATATTTAGATAATTATTTATTCTAGATTCTGAAATAAACTGCCATATGATTTAATATCATATTTGGCTTGAAATGTAAACAAGAACGCGATGTGTCCAAAATGCACATATGAGGTTTCAGCACTGGGGCCCACTTTTTACATATTAGTCTAGGCGAGGGGTGCAAAATATAGCAACTATTGCTCAGAAAATGATAAAAGCATGAGACTTGGCACAATTATTCTTCACCCCATACTGATCATTTTCAGGGGTGGAGCCAAAATATACAACACTTTCCTTAGCAACGGTTGCTAGGTAACAAAATTACCCTAGCAACAAACATTTTAAGGAGCTGCACACCTAGCTGGGTGCCACCACATCCTTTGTTACTACCCCAGAACTAAACCAAATCAATGTTATAACTTCTTTAGATGACCCCCAACACAATCTGGATGTCCCCCCTCCCCAAAAAATGGCCCATTCAAGATGGCCGCCAAATATAATATTTATAATTTATAAAATTATAGCAACATATATATAAATGGTATAACAATCCATTTTTTGTATGGAATGAATATTCCTGATCAAACGTAATACATATGTGGCCATTTCGTGTCATTCACATGTGTTTCAAATTCAAGATGGTGTCCAAAATGGCCACCAAAATAGGGTATTTCGATTAAATACACTACAGCAATACATGCATACATGTTCAAATAATACATTATTAATTAAATGTTTCACTCATATGACAAAAGATATAAACATCAACCAAAAGATTTACATCAAAAATAAATAAAAATTGGACATTTTAGCATGGCACTGCAGGATGCCTGGGTCTGCTATCAGACTAGTATGGTTTGATGGCAGACCTGTAGGATTTATTTCGTTGTAAGGGATCTGCAAGTCCTTCACTTTTCCTTGTCCTTTCAAAGGTGCTATAGAATGGTTGAGACCACATAACCACGGTTGGTATCATCACCGGAGTTGCTCTCCTCAGTTGTAACATCCTAGAACATGGACAAACTTGTACAATGAAAGGAGCCAGTGGATGTAGCTGAGCTTGGATTGTGGTCAATATTGTCTGCCGCTGCACTGATAAATTGACCTTCCTGGGAGGACAGACTGTCGCAATCTTGTAATAATACTCACATGCATTATTTCATTATAAAGTAATTATATCCATGGTATGATCATATGAGGTTGACACACCAAGAGCAAAAAGGCTAAGTACCAAGTAGTCTTTGGGGTACTTGGGGTACTGTCCCATACTCCCGGCGCCTTTTAATGCAGTTGAACACAAGTAGCTGAGCAATGGTGAGCACAGGCATGTGCTGCTGGCTTGATCTTTAATATTTGACCCATTGATGATCATGCCGACTAGTGACAAAACCGACTGTGGCATCAGCGGCAAGGATTCCACTGGTCAAGCAGTCAAACACTGAGAATGACACAGTTCTGTGTAAATTGTCATGTCGGATCCTATCAGCAATTTAGGTCATCATGACATTCATCTCGATCAGTCTCATATCCTTGTCGCAGGACAGTGCCTTTGAGCCCTATGTCATCCTCATATGCCATGAACACGTCTCTCTTTTCAAATAAGCTCACATTTCTGGGAGATGCATGAGTATCCGGGCTTTAAGGTATGTACTTTTTATTCTTGAGGTAACATCAAGAAGCTAATCCAGCCTCTCTGTATACAGCTTGGTAAGATCAGCAAGCCTGAACACTTTTGTCTTCATCTTGTCTGCTCTCGTCAATGTAGGATATCAGCTCAGCTAATGCAATGTCTTTACATGTTTGTTCAGGTGCGTCGCTCTTGTTGGACCATTCCACATGTTCTGTTGTACAGGTTGATAAGGCATCTTGTGTGATATTTTGTTTCAATAGCAATAAGGTCTCCTGCACTTAATTTCGCTAGAAAGTTCCTGATCCTGGAGTTCATGTAGACTTCATGTGCACATTTCTGCACGTGGAAATCTACTTGAAATATGGAGACTTCATGATACCACCAAAGCATACCAATGCATTCAACACTAACCACCCATCTGTCAGAGTTAAACCGCTATCTTCAAAAAGAAGAAATGCCAGTACTTCCAGGTACCAATCGCATCCCATACCTGGTGTGGAAGAAATGCCATAGAACAGCCCGGCTACTACATAAGTTATTGTAAATATAATGAAGAATCAAGCCGCAATACCTGTGAGCTGGAGAGCGGGAGAAACCATCCTTATATCCCAATAGGAGAACACTAGTGATCCCTCCGCTTCAGGCTCAGCACACTGAAGAATTCTAGTGGGAACCTTGGAATGGGTATTCTCACTCAAGAACCTAACAACTACCTGACAGAAAACAACTATATTCTATCGACCAATCCATTCTGAAGGGTTTCATGGAGAAAATATCAGGTGTGTGGACACGCCGAGTCACTAACGAAATGCCCCAAATGCCAAAAATAATGGTAAACCCCCTTGATGACAACTTTGCGGGACCTGAAAAATGCATACGGTACTATGTACACCACAAACCTTGTACAGTTGTTGCTTTAGGGTGTATCATGTTCCATACCATATTAGAAAAGATCATATTTAAATACTCTGATGAGTGTTTCGAATGTGTCACAACAACTGATAGACAACTGACTGGATACAGTGCGTGATAGGAGTCTTCCAAGGTTGCCCACTCTCTTGCATCCTGTTCTTGGAAATCTTCAATCGTGTCTTGATCTCCTAGACCACTCCAAACACCTCGGATACTGCATGGGTGGATCTGACATCATATTGTCTGTCAAAGCTACGCAGATGACCTGACCCTCTTAGCTTGGAGCCAAGAAGGATGCCAACTTGTAAATACAGGAAACAACTTCCTCAAGTCGACACGGACCATGAAAGCCAACCAAGCAAATGCAAATGCCATGAAGAGGTTTATTCCCCAACGCATACAAAGCCGACATGAACACAACGCATTATGTGGCATAGGGCGGCCTAAAAATAGATGGACAGCAGATTGCTTATATCACATTCAACCCATGCGGTTCCTCCGGAATCTGTCTATAACGACCTGAATGACAATAATTCTGAGACATGGTAGGCACATAAAACTGACAGAAATGCTGCAAACAACCGTTCAAGTCAAATGAGTGGGCCTATGAAGCAGTTGATATACACATAATGCTATTGTACCCAAACTGACTTGGGAGTTCACCATCTATAAATTCCAAATTTCCTACGTCGAAAGTCTGAAAGCTCCGTGCACCCAAATACCTGAGCAATGGGCGGCTAGACGCAGATGCGGCACCACCAGCGCTATGTACAGGAGCAGGAAACACTTATGGCCTGCAACTGAAAGGCTAACCACATCAGTCAAATGTATGCAAGTAACAAAGTACCATCTAAAACAAGTACTCAAAGATGAAGTACACAGACGAAAAGCCCAGATGGGAACGGTATAAAGAATTAGAAACAGAAAAAAAGAGCGGCATCGAATTCTTAAATGAAAAGGCTAGAGGTCAGACGGATTTAGCCGGTCTGCGGCTACACAAAGAACCAAAAAAAACTCATCAACGACATGCGTCATCAAGACAAAGGAATGTATCACCGGACTAATAAAAGATGTAGTTTAATAGATGAGCCAAGGACATGTTGGTTACCCTTTATGGAGTGCGAAACAAGGGCAGTAGTTGAACTGGGAGTTCTGTCATGCAGGTCGACACTCCTGGAAGAAACCTTTGTATATGTCTGGACGCAGAGCTGCTTGTGTCTTTCCACATCAACGTAAATCATGATCAACCTCTATCCCCTGCCAATCTGAAGCTGTGGGGCAAGAACAAGCTTGGACTCTGCCAATTATGCTCATCATTGTCATGTACATGTTCCACCATCATCCAATTGGTTGTCGTTACTATTACAAAGCGGAAATAGATACAACTGGCGCCATAACCAAAAAAGAAAGCAATCTTTTCCAATAGAAGTAGAAGCAGAGGCTTCGCACAATACAATCAGTCAACAAATGCCTGGCATCCCTTGGGAATGCATAAAGAAAAAGAGAAAATAAGAGAAAGGCTATAACCGATACAGCAGCCAAAATTGCCTCAGAGTGAGATATGTCAATCTGGTCTCAGCAGAAGTTAAAAGGCATTCAGGACAGAGGGAGCTAAAACAATTCCAGCAAATATGCTCCTGAGGGAAAAGTGAATGGTTGAAGCGCTCACAAAAAACAAGGTTTTAACACCGCAAAGTCTGGTCCAAACCCAGGAGACCTCAGAACACACTTAATCTAGACACGGGATACGATAAGTGAATTTTCCCTACTAAGTCACTGTCACAGAGGGAGATATAAATCAGGAGTGCTTATCTTAAAACGGATAAAATTATGGCCCCGAAGGTGACAGCGCTGGAGTTCTACCAATGAACTATTCCCTTCCACCATATAGAACGCCTGAGCGTTTCGTGCAAATAGGTAAATACTTGAAAATTACATTTCAGATATATTTTGGTTATCTCAAATATGAACCATCCAAAAGATGAAGTTGGTATTAGTCTAGCGGAATGTTGTTTGCCCCAAAATATAGCAACTATTGCTCAGGAAAATGATACAAGCATGAGACTTGGCATAATTATTCTTCACCCCATTCTGATCATTTCCAGGGGTGGAGCCAAAAGATACAACACTTTCATAGCAACGGGTGATAGGCTAACAAAAAGATTACCTAGCAATAAGCATTTTAAGGAGCTGCCACCTGCGGGGTACCACCACATCATTTGTTACTACCCCAGAACTAAACCAATACAACTTTGTAACTTTCTAGATGACCCCAACACAATCTGGATGTTCCCCCCCCCAAGAAAAGGGCCATTCAAGGATGGCGACTCTTAGATGGCCACCAAATATAATATTTCCTTTTAAACAAAATTATAGCAACAGATTATGGAATAACAATCCAGTTTTTGTATGGAATGAATATTCCGCTTCAAAAGTAATACATATGTGGCCATTTCGGGTCATTCACGGCGTTCAAATTCAATGGATGGCGCCAAAAATGGAGCACCAAAAAGGGTATTTCAATTAAAACACTACGCAATACAGGCATGTTAAATAATATATAATGAACAAAAATTGTTTCAATATATGACACAAGATATAAACATCAACCAAAAGATTTACATCAAAAAAAATAAATAAAAGCTTGACATTTTAGCATGGCATTGATGAAGATGTCTGGTTCTGCTTCAGAATAGCAGGTGTGATGGCAGGACTGTAGGCGTATTTCATTGTAAACGATCGGCAAGTCCTTCACTTTTCCTGCTTTCAATGGGGTATAGGAATGGGTAAAACAACATAAACCACGGTCGGGATCATTCGGAGTTGCTCTTCCTCATTGTAACTCCTAGAACATGGAACAAACTTGTTACAATGGAAAGGATATGGAGCCAGTGGATGAGCTGAGACTTGGATTGTGGTCAATATTGTCTGACGCTGACTGTAAAATGACATACGGGAGGACAGACTGTCGCAATCTGTTTGTAATAATAATCGCATGCAATTATTTCCTAGTGAAGTAATTATATCCATGGTACGATCATTGGAGGATGACACACCAAGAGCAAAAAGGCTACCAACCAACTGCCGTTCCATGATTTAAAGGCAAGGACCATTAAGTCCCAAGTAGTCTTTGGGGTTCTTGGGCGTACTTCGCATTACTCCGTGCGCCTTGAATGCAGTTGAACACAGTAGCTGAGCAATGATGAGCACTGGTTGGCTAAAGCATTTGGCGCTGCCTGAATTAAGATTTGACAAATTGATGATCCATGCCGACTAGTTAAGCTTAGTTACAAAACCGACTGCGCCATCAGCGGAAAGCTCACACTTGACTGCTCTGGTTCAAGCAGTCAAACCCTGCTGAGAAAGGACACAGGTCTGTGTAAATAGTCATGCCGGATATCAGCAATTTAGGTCATCAGGACACTCTGCGAATCTCGTCAGTCTCGTATTTCTTGTCGCAGGGGACAGTGTCTATGAGCCCCTATGTCATCCTCAATGCATGAACACGTATCTATTTAATATAAGCTCCTTATTCTGGGACGATGCCTGAGTATCCGGTTTTTAATTTTTGGGTACATTACTATTTATTCTGAAGTCAACATCAAGAAAACTAATCCGCTTCTGGTATACCGCTTGGTATTAGCCTCAGCAAGCCTGAAACACCGGTAGGGTCTTGATCTTGTTGCCTCTGTCCTCAATGATGAGATCAGCTCAGCTAATGCAATGTCTTTACATGGTTTGTCAGGTCGTCGCTCTTATGGACCAATTCCACATGTTATGTTGGTACAGGTTGTGATGATGGCATTTTGTGTGTGAACTTGTGGATATTTTGTTTACATTAGCAATAAGGTCGCCTGCTACTTAATTTCGCTTAGAAAGCTCCTGATCCTGGAGTTCATGTAGACTTCATGTGTACATTTCTGCATGCAGAAAATTACTTAAAATATGGAGACTTCATGTGTTGTTTTTTAATTCTAGTTGGTTTCCAGTTTGGAACAAAAAAGCACAAAGCATTTTGTGCCTAGGAAGACATTTGTGAAGAATGGAAAAGAAGGTTTTTGCGAGTAAGGGTCTGAAGGTTAATCTGGGGAAGACAAAAAGTGGGATGGTGAGGGGGGTGGAAGGGATTGTGTCAGTGAAGTGAGTAAGTAGCCTTATGCAGTTAAGAGGTAAATAAAAGCAAATTCAGGGTGATTGTGGGAAAATAGATTTATGGGATTTGTACAAAGATGAATAGGGTGACCCCATGCTTGGCTAGAGATTTGTGTGGCAGAAGATGTGAAAAAAGAGCTGGGGGGATGGTGAACAGGTGGAAAAAAGTTATGATGAGGTGGGATGGAATAGTGAAGAAGAGAAGTTCTCGTACCTGGGGGATATGGTAAATGCAGAGGGTGTTTTGAATTCAATCCCATAATGCATTGCCAATGTGCATATACTGTACTGGCTAAACCTATGTCAGACTTAGGGATAAAAAGTGTAAAAAGAATTTAAGAAGCACAAGGACATTTCATGATAATGCTAAACTTCCCTTAAAGTACACATGCTTTGTAAAATGAGCGTAAGGTCAGGGTTGGTTCAGGGTTTATGTGTTAGCATAGGATTTTTGTGGAATTCACTTTTGTGACCATTGAGGTTAAATTTCCCAAAACTTGTGAATTGTGGAGTGAATTCATACACCCTCTGTGGTAAATTTAAAGGGTGGATGCGAGGTGGCTATGCCAACTAGAGTAAGGTTTGGGGTGCGTGACGTCTAGGGAATGTGGGGAAGTTGCTGCACATGGAAAAAGATTTCTTTGAAATGGAAAGGAATGGTGTATAAGAGTTGTGCGAGATAGGATGCTCTACAGGAGTGAGACATGGGGATTTGAGGATGGCAAGAGCGATGTGTGGTGTGAAATTGATGATAGGAAGAAGATTGAAGACGCGATGCAGCTGTTGGGTTTGGAAGAAGAAGTGGTGGACGGTTGGTAGAAGGCGAAAATGGTGTACGTTGGTGATGGGCATGTTTCTGTGGAGGGATTACTGAGCATTGTTTAAGAAGAAGCCCTTGAGTCGGGGTGGGTAGTGCAAGGAGGAGGGGACGACCAAAGAGGAAATGGAGGAAGCAAGTGGGAGTATTGAGGGGGTGTGGTGATGAGAGGTGATGAAGCTGAATGGGCAACAAAGCAATGTGGAGGGAGGGGTAAGCAAGATTGTTGTGAGTGTGAGGTAAATATGGCTACCCTCATTCGCAGCTAGGGACAAAATAAAACTAGATCTAAAACTTTGGATTTACCCACTATCAGTGGATGTGTCAAACGTTATTTTGTGTCTAGCTGCCAAAGGGCACACATTAGACCCCTAGATGCTTGGAATGTGCATGGCTTGCCATTTTGTGGTTAGTTCATGCTGGGGATTTATTAATTGTGCAGCGTGAAATATCAGAGAATGTTTTGATAATAAAGTATGATGTAGTTTGAATGATAAGAAACCGTGGTCAACAGGCAAATTTTCTATGGTGCTAATAAAAATATGTTGCCTAGCAAACTGCATTTGGTCTTGTGTTGTGGGTGTGCTTCAAAAATAATGTTTATATGAAATTTGAAGTTGTAGATACTAAAAATACATTCTAGTCTTGCATTATCATTTGGTCCGCCATATTCATCTATGCTCGGTGCTAGAAAAGCGTTGCTAGCAACCGTGCTATAAATAGAGAGTTATTTGGCTCCACCCCTGAAATGTTTAGAATGTTGTGTTGTCATTTGTGCAAGTTTCATGATTTGATCATAATATGAACATTATTTCACACCTCGCCTAGACTAGACATTTAGAAGTGTATAATGGTTCCTGTATTAAACGTCAAGAAAGGAGTTTTGACATGGGAAAAAAAACAATAGCACGTGAATAGAAATTGCTACGCTGAGAGATTTAGACTTATCTTTAGGTGACAGTTCAAAAATGAAATCCTACACTATTGCTCATAAAGTTGGAATAAAATTTTTACCCACTTTTGCATGATCCTTACATGTGAGGTATTATGATATCTAGTGGGTATATCGCCACACTACTCCATTGATCAGTCTCTTCCAAATATATCACCATAAATTTGTCCACAATTAACCCTTACGAACTGTATCCTTAGCCTGAAAGGGAAAGGTGGTATTTGAACAGTGGATGTAAGTTTGTAGTATCATTTTTTTCGCATTAGTCAGCTTTACCGATAACAATTTTTGGGCGATTTCATGCATCGGAAATGTTCAATGGTACTGTTCAATGGTAAATGTCAATCAGTCATTAATATCGAGTATGGCTACCCTGGGATGAATCAGTGCGTCAAAAGACCGTCGCGGCACACTGTCCACACGTTTGTTTATGATGCAAATGGGCAGAGCGTTCCACTCATGGTCAGAGTGAGCTAACTCCTGTAGCGACTGAGGAAAAGTGTCCCTGTCATTGATCGCTCGGCCCAAGGCATCCAGGCATGCTCGATAGTTTCATATCAGGGGAGCAAGCAGGCCATGGTATTGCTCCACCACTGTGCCTCAGGGAAAATTGTTCTCACTTGCGCGGCCCTGTGCGGCGTGTGGCGTTTGTCGTCTTGAGCGGAACTTGTTTGCATAAACCCTTCATGCATATGGCATGCGTAGCCTTCCAGAATGTCCAGGTACCGACGGCGTTCAGGCTTCCATTTGGCACACAGTGATCGTTTTCCCTCCATAATGAATACCGGTTTTCATACATTCCCTGAGGCGCAACCCCTGAAGTCGATTCCTGTTACAGTCATCCGAGGTTCTCACAATGTAATCGACGCATCCTTTGTCTTGATCTTAATGGTCAGGTTGTAGCGGGCCCCTCCTTTATAAAGACAACGCGTCGCAGTATCCGAGCGTAATCTTCTGGTTCCCTAGCCCAGCGAAAGTTCATAGCAACTTTGATGAACGTTAGTCGTGGACATTTGGGTCATGTCTTGCATTCACATGTTGAAGCAATCTCCGATTTACAGTTTGGAGGGTAACGTTATTCCATAGTGTCTTCTTCACGACGAGACGGCTTGTTGGCATTTTCCACGGCTCTACGGCAACAGATTAAGCAGTCGCGCGATCATCTTCGTCTTAGTCATCGTTGTGTGCCGTCCTGAGATTTTCGTGACCTCACATGACCCACCTGTGGAATATATAGTGGCGGATTTTTTACAGAACATACACGACTGCGATAGCCCGGAAATCAGCGACTTTGGCTTGTTTGGTACCCTTACCGGTCGGAGTGCACAAGCACTCGTCTGGCTAAGTGACAATTCCGATTGACTAGGCTCGCCGTGCGACATCTGTGTCAGTTTTTGTTGTAAAGGAACACCAACATCTTAAAAACGGAGGCTCATTACACCCCTGCTTTGGAGCCAGGGAAAAGGAACCACAACAGCGGTCTGTCTTTTATAGCGCCCAACAAAGGCATTGTTTTGTAATTCAAGGAATTATGTCATGGATTCACTTAACCTGGGTATTGGGGACTTATGTATCATTCCCTACTCTAATATGGTTTTCTGAGCTGATGCGTTCAAACAGAAATATTTTTAAGATTGGGCTGAAAAAAAAATTATCCAACGTTATGAGCAACAGTGTAAAAATAATTCTGGGTGTCGAAAGGGTTACTATATATACTAGCTTGGTCGAAAGTGAAAAACCTGCCTATTTATCCAAATATTTAGTTCGGGCCGGACTAGCGCATTTTTTTCAAGTTTTTGCTCAACTTTGGTGCTTTTTCCGCATTCAGACTACGCATGTCACGCCTCTTTAACCGGCGCAAGTCCAAATTCGGACTAGTTCCTAGTTTTACACTGTCGATCTAGCTCCGTATTTTTCACTTTAGGACTACCTCTATGTTTTAAATTTTCGGAGTAGCGCCTTCACTTTCGGAATAAGCCTCGAGGTTTTTCACTTTCGAATAGCCGAATGTTTACAAGCAATTTTTTAACTGCGGATAGTATTAAAACCATTGACAGAGACGTCGTGTTTTTTAAGGTTCGGAATGACAAACGTGTTTTTTTTTTTTTTTGTTTTCATATTCAAACAAGCGACGTTTCGGATGGTCTCTGGGCAAAGTGACGGTTCATTTGGCAATGATTGTGCGGTAAGCGATGGTTTGCATCGATTGGCCAAGACGGCAATCCGTTGGCCACGGCTAAGTGACGGCACTGTACTTGCCAAAGTGTATGGAAGCACAGTGTATCACTTTCTCTATCCCTAGATAAGGAAGCCTTAACTCCAAAATAACACTCCGTTAACTGGAGATAACAAAGCTGACCCCAAATAACGCGTCCCTATCTGGGGTGAACAAAGCTAATCTCCAAATAACGGTTCCTTCTCTTAGGATACAAAGCTGAACCCCTATAAAAGCGTCCTTATCTGGGTTAACAAAGCTGATCTCTAGATAAGAAACCTTATCTAGGGCTAAATGCCCCTTATCTCCAAATACGCTCAGTAACTCCAGATACAAAGCTGACCCAAACAACGATCCTCATCTGGGAGTTAACAAAGCTGAACCCCAAACATAACGGCCATTTCTCGGAGATACAAAGCTGAACCAAAAACGCTCTTATATGAGGTTAACAAGCTTATCTCAAGATAAGAAAACTTATAAGGATAAGGCCCCTTATCACAAAAAACGGTTCCGTCTAACTCAAGATAACAGAGCGGACCACAAATAACGGTCCTTATCTCGGATTAACAAAGCTGAGCCCAAATAACGCGCCTTATCTAGGGTTAACAAAACTGAAACCCAATACGGTCATTATCTAGATGTAAACAAGTTATCTAGACATAACAAAGCTGACCCCAAATACGAGCCTATTGGGGGAGTTAATACTTATCTGGAGTTAGCAAAGCTGAAACCCAAATAGCGGGCCTTATCTGAGCTCCAACTGAATCCCAAATGAACGAGTCCTTATCTTGGGGTTCCGCTCTGTTATCTCGAGATAGGTTTTGTTAACTTAAGATGATAAGGCGCGTGATTGGGGTTTCAGCTTTGCTTAACCTTAGATAAGAAGCGTTATTTGGGGTTTTCAGCTTGTTATCTCCAGTTAACAAAGCGTTATCTCCAGTTAAGGGGGTGTTATTTGGAGATAGGACTTCCTATCTAGGGCTAAGGAAAAAGTTACAACTTGTGCTTCCAAAAACTGACGTTCGCCTGTCAAGACAACCAGTGCCAATGCGACGACCGACATGCATGCCAATGCGACGTTTTCGGACCGGTCTCTTGGCAACGACAATAGCATTGCCATGGTTGCGTTGGCAAGCGATGGCTGCATATCATTTGGCAAATCAATCATTTTGGCCAAAAGCGAATAACGTGACCGTCACGGCACTTGCTAACGTAACCGTCGTTGTCAAGACAACCATTACCAATCGATCCATCGTGCAAATCTGTCATTCGCTTGAGAACGTAAAATTCCTATTTGTAACCCTAAAGTTGGGACGTTTCACATACATTTCAACAATCAAACTTGAAATTGGGTGGAACCTTAAAAATTCTCACATTTCAGAATGGCAGCCAAAAAAATTTTTTATTTATTTTTACGGTGTAAAAGGCCCGTACGTTGCCACCCGCCACTCCACCACACACCACATCCCCCTCTCAAAAGGTCAGAAATCATTCTAAAGTGTTTCGCAAAGGTCGGGTTATTTCCTATGGTGACAAAAGTTAAGAGGGAGGCAAAAAAAATGTTAAGCATTATTTGGGGGGCATACCGGTGCTCAAATTACCTCAGTCTGTTGATAGCAAAATTAATATCTCAATGAATTTAAGGGACAAACCTTTAAAAAGTAGTTTTTCGACAATTTCTCCCGGCGTTTAAAAAGAATCGTGGCGTCCATGGTCGATGGTGTTAATTTCCACCGATATTCGAATTTATTCACTTTTAAAATTAAAACGGCTGTCTTAATTGAACCCTCTATGTACTAGGCTTTCATCCTCGCCTCCACCCATAAAAAACAATGAATGTACTTTTACATAAATACAACTTTTTGGTTGAGGTTTTATTTTTTATATTTTTAGTAAATAAAAATATGTGCAGTAAATCTTTTTCCGGGGGAGGTTAGGTCAACAATTCCTGGTAGGGTCTACACTGGTTCTAAATTAATCTAGTCGAAAGTCCGCTAATCCTAAGTGTCTACCTTCAACTGCGTTCTAAAGTAAGCTAGTCCGAAAGTCCGCTATAATCCTTAAGGGTCTACCTTCACTCGTCCAAAATTAAGCCAGTCGAAAGTCGTTATCCTTAGGCTTGTAGGCAAAAACACAAAAAATAAAAATCGTACCCTCACTCAAGCATGTAGCCAGCCCGATGGTCCGAGGAAGCAATGTTTTGTAGACATGCAACAAGGCGTCCCGATCACAAGCAAAAATTTCCCGCGTCGCAGGGCCAAAGAATCGAAAAGGGGCGGATTTAACATGAATATCCGTGTTTTATTTCCCTATCCAACACAAAAAAGTTTTTCAGAGGGCACTCCGCCCCCCCCCCCTCTGCCCCCACCAGTAAGAGTACAGTGTGTTGAGCCTGGTCGTCAAAATGGGGGACCCACAGAAGCTGTTTAAAAACTGAGTGTTATCAAACTAACACCCTGGTACTGGGTCTCTACTCTTCACCTCAAATACCTATGCATGTAGTTATGAAGGCGTAATATATTTAACCCACCTGTTACTATAATAATCCTACTAGAGTAAAGAGTTCTTAGAACGAATAATGAGAACTTTGAGTCCCGGCTTCTGCCATTTTGGATTTGCCACTTGGAACATCATATATACTTTATTTCAAGGATTATTTTACTTTTATGACAAGCAACGCGTTAACAAAGTAAACCATCTTAGTACATTATGTGTAGGCCGAAAAGCCATTTAATGTCCTGACAAGGATCAGGGGGCTTGCTAGTGGTGGACAGTTATTCGAGTCCATATTTCTGTTTAAATGTATATGCAAATCATGGCATCACGAATACCTTAAATTCAACAAAACTTATAGGCCTAATGCCACACTGTTAAAAGTCATAAAATAACAGCGATTTGGGACTGGCAGTTGGGACTCAAAACCAGTTTAAAACCACGTTTTTTTACTTGTGTAGTCTTTGTGCACGTTTCGAGTCCTAGTTTACAGTTATGTGCCCTTTTGAGTCGCCGGCTAACAGTCACACACGCCGTTATTTTACAATCATTTTAACAGTGCAACAAGTGTCCCGATCACAAGCAATCACCAAAACGAACAAAATAGATACAAACAATCCGGAACACAAACCACAAAACCGATTTAGACGCTTTAATGTACGTTCGTCATGAGTGTTTAACAGTGACCCACATAGGACTCTTCCCGTCCGTTATTCGTACAAAACAATTCAGAAATAACCCACAGTGGAGTTTTAGTCTCAGCTCCAACGGTTTTAGTTTTGGAATGAGCTTTGTAACGTATTTTTAGTGAAGCCCTCCAGTGATCATTTGGAAGTAGGGTTTGAATGATTACATAATGAGTCCCCCATACCCAGGTGAAGTGAATACATGCCTAATTTTGAATTACGTAACAATGACTTTTGTTGGGAGACGTCTGTTGATTGTCGTTTTGCCCTGCTCCAAGCCGTTTGTGAAGGAGCCTTTTTTCCAAGAGTTGGTGTTACCTTTACACAAAACTGACAGAGAGGTTCCCTAGGCTATGCTTCGTCCAACGGTATTGGTCAATACGCCAAGGTACTTGGCACTCCGACGGGAAGGGTAACAAACAAGCCAGAGTGGCTGATTCTCGGATATCGCAGAATACGGTCTTTAAAATCCTCAGGACTCATCGGGAGGTGTGCACGAGTCA
>JAMKCH010038611.1:0-13509 GCA_023653785.1 Ophioderma brevispina | reverse complement strand
CTTTTTTTCTAAACGGTTATACCGTGCTTGTGTCACGGTCCACGCCTATACTCCCTCATTTTCAGGCTTCTTTTTCAGTTCCAGTGACTCCCATTTTAGAACCTTTCATTTCCAAGACCCTACTTTCCATGTCCAAAGTCATATTCTACCAATTTTCTTCAAAACTCCTCAAAATTAGCTAGAAATAGAGGGAGATCGCAGCTTAGTTTTCGGAATTTTCCTGACAACCTAAGTTTCGGAGACCCCCATTTTTTGGGGCTCCATCTCAATTCCCCCCCCCCTCCGGTACAGGTTTATTAAGAAAGCCAAACTTGAAAAAAAAAAAACAAAGACCAAAAGTTCAGGAGATTCTGTACTGACAACATTTTATAAGTACTTCAGTTTTACAGGCTCAGTGAATAACTTTTTCATGAATGCTGTGGTTGACCGGTGGAAGTTTCCTAAAAAAATGGTTGATTGTGGTAGTAATTGGGGGCTGAACAGGAAGGGAATTCCCCTATACAAATGCAATTTAAGCTTCATAACATAGATCAGGGTTTAATAACTCTTGACCATTCTGACCGTGAGGATGTAGGTTTTTGCTTCTGCAATTTCTGTAATTGAAAATTGGGGAAGATGTCAATTGAAGAAAGTTCATATTGCCTTCAAAGTTGGATCATAAAGTTGAGAAAACAGCGTTAATGTGTATTTCAGTAATTTACTGTTACTATCTTCCCTGGCCTGGCCCATACACAAGCCCTTCCTATTCCTCAATGTCATCTAATTTTACTGTTTATTCCTGATATACCACCTTAAACAATCAATTGTGCTAAAATTATTTTTTTTAACCTATATTAATTAGTCTTTTAGCGTTTTTGCTGCCCCGGTTGATGGAGTCCTGAACATGTGGTTGACATATGCAAGGACAAAGTCAGTAATCCATGGTGTGGTGGAGTTGCTTTTGAGGGGGTGGGGTAGTCCAAAGTAATTGATTGATTCAGATCCAATGGGTTGGGCGATGGTTGGGTGATGGATATGGCATCAGCAGGGGATTCAAAAGTTTGTTGCCAGTAGGAGGCCACATACATTTAATTTGGAGCCATTTTACCATATTTTGTGTTTTTTCTTTTATTTACTGAGGAGATTTGCATTTTTATAACAAAAACAGAAATTAATAAGTTTCCAAGTGATCGCAAATCAATATTTTTGTTTTATGCAAAAGAATAAATGGAAATCAAGTATGATTTGCAACTGTCGTGACTTGCCATTTAGCCATTTGAGCATTTCTGGGGAAACCCTTTTCAATTTTTTTTTTAAATTAATGAAGAGTGCATTTTACATTTAGGTTTTACTATGGAACAACTTTGATTTTTTGTTTTGCCTTAACAATGAACAGATTTAACTGGCTATAAGGCCTATATCCCTAACATCCTTCTCGGAAAAGGACTACATACCTGACGATCACCGCAAAAAAGGTTTTGCATTATTTGTTTAGATCTGGGGTCAATTTCTCCCTAAAAAACCGACGGGTCCGCTCCGTGATTTTCGAAAGTGAAAAATGCAGTTAAGGACGTTATGATATGGGAATTATCACTTCGCATGCCATTTTTTGCTTGGGGTTAGGCCTACCTATAAGTTGTTTCATTCATTGTACACCAACACCACAAACTGGAGTAAGCCACGCATCCTTGATGCTCTCGTTTACTACCTATTACTTACAAAATTTTAAATCATGTATTTTTTTTATTTTTAGCTTAAAATTGCATGATTTTTTTACCACGTTCGGCGTTCGTCACGGCAGCCATGTATGAACGGGAATTTATACCCGGTCATGTGACGCGTATTGACAATCGCGTACGTCGATACATACCGAGGTATCCATGAAGCTTGTTATGCCCGGGGCTTTTACTAATCACATTATTTTTGTGTATTAACGGCCTTTTTTTTTTTTTTTTTTAATATTTTTAATAACTGTTTACTTATAATGTGTGAACAAGCGTTCATACCCAAATACTAAGAATGAACCGCCGTTCATGTTCACCGTACTGTCTGCTATTACTTACAAAATTAAATTATTTACTATCCAATCAGCATATCCTGCATGATTTTTTTTTTTTACCACTATTGGCATTCGTCACAGCGGTCATGTATAAACGTTTGTTTTATACATGGTCACTTGACACGTATTGACCAATGGCGTACGCCGCTACATACCAGGGTGACACATGAACATGTGTTTAAACCTAGCGCAAGGTTTCCCAACCTGGGGGTCGCGACCCCTTTGGGGTGGCGACCCTTAAGATTGGCGTCGCGAAGTTACTAGAATGAAAATGAAGTAACTTTCCAAAAGGAAGGAACAGAATAGGCAATAAGATAATTTAACTATGTCAAGCAATCCAAACTGATTGTGCAGTGTTTAAATTAATCAATTGAATATGTTATTTGATTAGTAAAATTTCATCCACTTCGCGGCCGCAATAGTAATAATTGTCATTTACAGGGCTGTTCAAAGACCAAAATTGAAGCGACAATAATGAAATTATCAATGTCAAGAAAGCCAAAACTGATTTTGCAGTGTTTGATTAACATAGAATTTGTATTTGATTAAAAATTTTCCTGGCTTGGGAATGATGTAATGAAGGAGCTTACTTGCTTTCAAACAATGAGGCTTATCGATCAGCACTGATAGGCAGGAGTGGAACCTCATCATTAGAAGGTCACAAAGGGTAAGACACTGACTCATAGGACACGCTTCGCATGCAATCAGTATAAATTGTCACTTACAGGACCTGTTCAAAGGACCCAAAAATGAACACGAGGGGTAAATGAAATTAGTGGTATTTTTGCACACTTCGTGCGCACTTGTTTTAGGATTGAGAGCAACCATATGCCCTTGAATGCACAACCTGAAATTTTAAGGATTGCCCTTGCCTTCACGGTCGTCAGTAGATTCAGATGCTTCCGGTAGATATAGCCGACCTTGTTGCAAGCCCCTTCCCCTGCATGGCTTGAAAAAATGGCTTGCCACTGGGCTCCCCAACACCTTCAAGTTTTTCTTGACTGGTCAAATTTCTTTTTTGAGAATATATTATTTTGAGTAATGGGGGTCGCCGCAAGCTAAGTGTCAAGAAATGGGGTCTCGGGCACAAAAGGTTGGGAAATTCTGACCTAGCGCTTTAAATCAATGCTTGCGATTTAATGCTGCAGCCAATGAATATCCCACCGGCGTCAATTACGACATTCAGATTTCAGGGTTATGCAGGTACAGATGCATGAGACAATGCCTAACTTTCCATGCAAGGTGTGGAAAGTTAGGCATTTTGTCTCATAATAATATAATATTTAATATTTAATTCTTATAACGCGCGACAAATCCACCGAAGTGCTCAGGGCGCCGCTGTGGAGCGCCTTAGGCTGCTACAACACAACGAGTAAATCCAGAACGACAAGGAAGGCTATATGGGAAGAAGTCCGATTTTAGATGCAGGAGGAAACCGAAGTTCTCGGAGAACACTAGTCCGAGGTTGCTCTGACTAGACACTCCATATTGGGTTGTGGTCGTGTACTAGGTCAGAGCATTAAGTATATAGCTATTACGGGGTCCATCACACATTTTTAAAACTGGCATTTACTCACCTTGACTTACAAATCCATACCAAATGTCACTGATTCTTATTTTTAACGGATTTGCAGTTTATGTCAGTGTACTTAACGAGGATGTTTGGCGTCAATAACTGGCGCAAAATGAAAGAAAATTGAAGGCACTGAAGTATACTAAAATTTGCCCTTATTACAATTCTACAATCGAAGACTTGTAGAAAACTGTTTCATAATACCTCAGTATTGCTTTATTTTTGTCCTAATAATTATATATTCGTGATAATAACACCCAGGGAATCGGAATATACCAATAGGAGGTCGATAAGTGAAGTATTTTAAAACTTTTTTCCCAACAGGTTTTTGCGTCGGAAAAACCCTGCGATATCCTATGTACTTAGTCTCATAGCCCCGGCTTCGCCCGGGCTATGACGTGTCAAGCTAGGAGAAAACCTGCGAGGACGGGTATGGATCGGCAACCAAATTCACGTACGACACAGGTTTCGCAGGGGATTGAACCCGGGCCGCATTGGTGAAAGGCGAGTGGGTAAGCCACTACACCAGCCCGCCCTCCCTATGCATCTGCACCCACATAAACCTGAAATCTAAAGGTCGATACTGACTTGGTAGTCATCTCTGATGACAGCAGTCACACCATGTCTTATAGTGGCCATTTGCGTGTCAATAATTAACAGATGAGTATTGGCCTAGCGAGGTTAAAAATTTCCAATTTCTTTCTTTGGCATAAAGGAAGTGGCACAGCAGTATATTGTGAATAACTAATGAAGCAGGTAAATGAGGAATACTATTATGTCGGAGTGGCCCAATGTCAGTTTTAGCCACTTGGGCTTTTGAGTTATTTCTGAATTTTTCCAGGAAAAGCACCAGATCCTCGTTTGAGACCTGTGTTATGACTAGGGAGGATGCGAGCAAGTACAATCTCTCTCTGATGCCAGCAATCCTGATGCTGAAATGCATTATGATAATGTTGGTCTGTTACTCAATGTCCAGAGTCTTGACGAGGGCGGGAGGGGTAGCGAAGTGTGCGAGGGAGGGAGGGAGGGAGGGAGGAGGAGGAGAGAGGAGAGAGAGAGAGAGAGAGAGGGGGGTGGGGGAGAGATTGGAGAGTGTGAGTGTCGGTTGAGAGAGTGGTTGAATATTTCCTCCATTATTTCATACGGTTTTTTGAATAGTCTTAGCACATTCTTTCGAAAATCTCTGTTCATCAATGCATAGAAGATAAACAGGATTATGGATACAAATGGTGAGATGGAGATTTATCAGATCAGAATCATTAGTTTTGATACTTCCAGTGCAGTTACAGTCTTCGTCCCTCCCATCATTGAAGCACAAGGCCAAGTATACCGTTGCTGGGATCACAGAGGCAGCAAAACCATGCAGTAGAACAAAAAACAAACGTTCTTGGGTGCGCTGCTACGGTGGTTTGACCACCTGCTGAATAGCCCGTGGTAACACTTACAGCGGGCCTGATGCGGTTATTGATGAAGTGAACAGCCATTCTCTGTTTGGGGCTTTATTTTGTCTGCGCATGAAAAGGAGCATTTTGACATCGAGGGAAGTGATAAGGCTAGTACACTAAGAAGAAGATGGGTCTGAAGAGGGAGAAAATTTGAAAACGTACATACTGCACCCTCTCTATCACCATTAGGGAAGAGATCAAAATTTAGAAATGTAATATTCAACGATGAGAGCAAAAGAGAGACGCAGAAAAACCCAATGGCTGCTTAGTATTGTGGGCCGTGAGAGTGTCGATTGGCCACTTGGAGTGACAAACTGCAATAATATCGGTGAATATTTGATGAGTCCGTTCAAGAAATGCATTGAAGTAACAGCATGGTTCGGGGGGCACTCTAGTTTGTACTTGACATAGTATGACTTGAGTAGCAGAGTTTGCATTTGTAAATAAAGTGGTCTCTGGGTTGCTGTTGAGCGATTGAAGGATAAATCCAGATTCCCAATCACGCATGTGAAAAGATCCGACACGGCAAGAGCAAAAAATTGCAGGTAACGGCACCAGTCTTAAGCACAGATATCTGCATATACGTACAAAATAAGGATTTCAGGGGTACACAGAACTGTAATCATACCGCATAGCTGACAACAGCTCTGCATGCCTGTGGCAGAGTATTGCAGTATATTGTTTTTAAATTGAGTGCTATGGCTTGCGGGTATAATTCAGCAAACCAAGGTTAATCCACTAACCTCAAACGGATTTTGACCGTCAATATTTTTTTTCTAAATTACATGATATCACTAAGATTCTTTTGAAACAAAAGGTTTAGATGTGATTTTGTAATGGACTGGGATAGACAATACACATAGAATTCTAAAGTAACCAGTTGGAAATGCCGGATGCCCAACGGCAGATCGTGTCCGACTCCCCTGGAAGAATGGAAGAAAAATGGGTTCACCAATTGACCACTCCTATCATGCGCCAGAATTCTCCAGGGTTGAAAAATTCCTTTAGTGTAGACTACGTGACGTCACTTTGGCAGACACCAAGACTGGCAGATAACCGTGCCAAAGGAAAAAATTGAAACCCCCAGCTCAAAAATGGAGACCACTCTAAATAAACTAGACACCATCAATTTTACTGAATCAGACTATTCTAACCCCTGTGACATACCCTCTGAAATTTTGAATTGAGGTTTCCAAATTCGGAAGGCCTTGCAATGTGGATGATACATTGAATTGTGCCCATTAGCAAATCATTTCTCAAGTACTCACACAAGTATCCCATAGACTTCAGGATTTTTATTCCTGATTTCAGAATTGTTGTTAGTTTGGACCAAAATTCCACATTTATCATTTCAGCCCATTTGTGACATGGTATATTATTTCACACTCAATGGTACATGTCTTTTTAGCTTTGTGGAATGTTTTTTTTTTAAAAAATAAATTAGGCTTAATCACAAATTTGCATCGCATTTTCACGAATTTAGCATGGGCTACCATGTATGCACTCGATCAGTATTCAAAGATAAGAACTAATGCAATACATTATCAAAATAATTTGAGCGTTTGGGCTTTCTTAATGTTTAGACAGAAAATAGCTATACAACTAAAAAATTGTACACCAAACTGATACCGGCTATCAAGAATGCCGGGTGCTGGCATGATATAGGTAAACATAAGTAAACTCTTTTACAACTAAAGAATTAAATCAACACTGAATTAAATCCGTGTGTTGTGGCATATGCATTGGCCGTGACCTGTTTAAAATACAAACATCAGATTGATCAATAAGCTTCTTGAAATTTACAATGCCAATACACTAGGTCGTACTCACTCACTGTATATCAATAAATCTCTGAATATGAGATAAAGACAGACCTACACCTGTCATTTACACTGCTTTTTATGAGGCAAAGCAAGTATTATAAATGCAAATTCAGCCAAGAGAGTTTTAACTGAGTTTTTGCAATAAGTTGGAGCGTTTTGAAAACCCCTTAGGTCTACCACCTTTCTGACAATATCTCTGATTGGGTCATTAAACCTGTGAGTAACCCAATCAAAATAGATCTTCCATATCTGTCTCTACAATCCTTTAAGCGTTTAGACCATCGTCTCTTGATTGGCCTAAATACATCATATAACCCAATGTATAACCAATCAAATCGGCCAGTAGACCCCAGGGGGTTTTAAAGTCATATTGGGACAAATACTGCTGTAAATTGTGACAGGCCCGTCGCCATGGGGGGGTGTGGGGGGTGGAACACCCCCCCCCCCCCCAGCGATCCTCAAAAAGAAGAGAAGAAAGAAAAAGAGAGGTAAAGAGAGATAGAGAGATGAGAGAGAGAGGAGAGGAAGAGAGGGAAAGAGAGATAAAACAGAGACAAAGAGGGAATAAAGAAAGAAACAAAAAGAGAATAGTACCAGAAGCATTGATACGGCCAAGCTTCCTCAATCCAACTATCACAAATATTTAAAAATGGATTCCCCTCAAGCAACTTGTTTTGTTTCAACTTTAATCCACAATAATAAAGAATTGTAATGTTAAGCAACAGTACTTGTTCAAAATGGGTTAAAATAACTTTGAAGAAAGAAAACCACGAGCATGGCAGTGGCATGGGCAAACGGGAGGTAGCCATGGGACATTCCCCCTTGAGTTGCGTCTACCGTTGTTAGGGGAATTTTCAGTCGGGGAGCTGAAGTGCGTCAATAAAAAAATTGATAGGGATTGCATGGTTCCCTAGCCCCAGCACCATCATACTAATAATAATAATAATAATACTGTGGATTTTTATATTGCGCACAAATTCACCAAAAATGGCGCTCAAGGCGCAGAACAATAGCAATTTACATAACATGAACACAATACAAAAAATAAACCACAATACATGAAAAGCAGAGGAAAATAAGCACAGAAATGAGAAAAAAAACAGTTATGCAAATGCCTTCTCATCAGATGAGTTCAAAACAGCCTTAAAGTGGGTCAGAGATGGGTAGTTCTAACATCTAAGGGCAGAGCATTCCAGAGACGTGGAACAGCAATAGAGAAAAAGCCCTATCCCCCAGGATGTGTAGAACGAGGTTCACAAAGCAAAGAACATGTTTTGGCAACGTGATGCGTCCGATGGGATTGTAGGGTTTGAGAAGACAACTAATATATTTGGCGCAAGACCATTCAGTGACTTAAAGGCAAGTAATAAGCAGCAGTTTGTACATAATTCTATAAATCACCGGCAACCAATGTTAACTCCTTCAAAACAGGAGTTTGGTATGAGACGCTTCTAGTTAAATGACCAAAGCGTATGCAGCGGATTTTGAATACGATGAAGGACGAGCATTGATTTTGGGGAAGGCCAAAACAAAAGTGAGTAATGAGTTGCCCATATCAAGCCGGGAGGTGATAAAAACTGTGCACAATCTGTTCAGTGGCACGAGACTCAGATAAAATCTTCTTATTCTACCAATGTTTATGTGGAAAAGAAGCAGAACGTACAATGCTAGAAATATGATCATTTAGAGATAGAGATGAGTCAAAATAACACCTAAATTACGGCGCCTTTAGCAGGCGTATGTGAAATCGCCAATCGTATCTATGAGAACATTGAATTTTGAGAGTTGTTGTCTGGATCCAATCAGATAAAATTCGGTTTTCTCATCATTTAACTTGAGAAAGTTCTCTTTCATCCACGGACGAATCTCACAAATGCATAAATTCAATACCACTCAATTACTTTGATCAGTGATACATTAGTTGGGTTTAAAGACACATACAATTGTGTATCATCCGCATAAACATGATACTGTAATTTGTATTCAGGATTTATGTTGTGAACAGGGTAGGTGTAAACAGTGAACAAACTGTGGCCCAAGGACCGATCCTTGTGGAACAGAGAAATCTTGAAAAACTGGAGTGGATGAGGAATTGCCTACACGAACACAATTGCGGCCTGTTGCTTAAATATGATTGACACCACTGTGAGAGCATTAACACGCAAGCAAGAAAGTCGCGCAATCTACTGAGCAAAATAGTGTGATCCACAGTGTCGAAGGCGGCACTTTAAATCTAAAAGGACGAGGGCGAGGTCACATTACCCTCATCCATGGCAGCCAAAATATCGTTTTCAACGCGCGAATAGGCAGTCTCATGCTGTGGTTAGGCTTGTAGGCGCTCTGGAATTCATCAGAAAAGATTGTGTTCTTTTTAATAGTACTCAATCTAGCACCAAAACACGCTCAATAGTCTTTCCTAAAAATCCCAGTGGCCTAGGCCTCTATAATTCTTGAGGACTTCCTGTCCAAACAGGTTTTTTTTACGAGAGGTCTGATGTATGAGTATGAGGCTAGTTGGAAAATACCTTCATTAAAAGACTGTTCACGATGGTGGTAATGTTGAGGTAACAAACAGTAATACATTCTTTGACCAATGATGTTGGGACAGGGTAAATTACATGATTACTTTGGGATTTACAAATAATATTATGAATTCTGCCTCACGGCGACTCAAAATTTGTACATGTAAGATTAGCAGTGTTCTTGGTTCTAACATGAGAAAGGATCATTACATTTGTTAGGAAATTGTTTACGTATATCCTTGATCTTTGACTAAAAAAATCACAAACTGCTCAGCAAGAGCTCGTCAGATTCACAAGTTGGAACGCACAGGTTTTTTGCTTTTTTGTTTTTTGAAAAGATCATTCACAACATTGAACAAATGTTTGAATTCAACCCGCTTTCTCATCAATTTTAATTTTAGATGAGTTAGTACTCTATTTTTAAGCTTGTTCAATTAACTTATTTACAACATTCCTTTGTTCACAGTACAATTGTCTATTGATTCAGCTTTTTGCTTCTCACTTGCGCCCAGTTTTTCCTTTTTTGTTTCGCTTTCCGAATTGCCCTCATGAAACCATGGACTATTTGGTCTCACCCTAGACAGTTCGCGTTCGCGGAGGGGATATTTTGTCAAGGAGACCGCTGAGAGAAAGATTATAATTTCCAACGCAAGAGTCAACATCCAAATGTCGCGAAATCGATTTCAGCAAAGGAAGAACATACATCAGCACCGAAAAGCATTGGTGTCAATCGCCTTGAGCCGACGGTAGTGATGGAAAACAGTAGGGTTGGAGGTCTTTTTGGAAAAAAAAGAAAAGGGATTCTAGAGTACACATAATTGCTATGCCAACATAAACCCAAAGGAAGATAGATGTCAGAGACAATTTCTGATTTTTACGAGTAATAAGCAAATCTAGGCAATGACCCTGTCTATGTGTTGGTTCTGCAATGTGCTGAAAAGGCCATTAGATGACATAAAGACTTGAACCGAGTTGCTTTATGTCACTTAAGTCATCAACATGTATGTTAAAGTCACCGGCGAAATGATATCTGATGGACGTAAAAGGTAATCTTCGATCATACTCTCAAATTCGGGCTCTCAGAAAAAGGTGAAGTTCCACGCAGTCCTGAAAACTATCTCTTTAAGGCCGTTTGCCCCCTGAGGACTTCTATTGGTACAAAGTGAACAAGATGTAAAGATTTGGAAATACCGCATATTTCAGCATGGATGGACTCAAATGTTGAGTAAGGCTGGGCGGCTTCAACGTTTGACGTTACTGATACGCAGATTTGTTATAATATTCCAACACCCCCCCTGATTTGTCAATCTAGGGATACTTGAATGAAAAAGCCAGTTGGAGTAGGAAGTCAGAAATTGCCATTTCATCACCGATGGTTTAGCAAGTTCACTTATTGCAACAACGTCCAGATTGTTATCCAAGACAAAGTCACTATGTATGTGTTTTGTTTCTGACAGATTGTACATTGATAGCAACAAATAAATTTAGTTAGAGTTTTATTGGAGGTACGGACTGTGGATGTAAGATTGTCAAGATTTGGCCCTGTGTGGAAACCTTTGTTTTATTTATCAGCAGTTAACTCATCTGTATTGTTTTCTGGAATTCTTTTGTGTAAACCACAACTTGGAGATGATAGGTCTTTGGTTGTCCATTCCAGCATACATCCTCTTCTGGTAGGTTCCTGACAGAGCTAATATTAAAGTCCAGCAAGGTTATCATGCACAGTCTCTGGATAGTGGATACTTTACCGGAGTTCAAGCTCAACAGATCTCCTCTTGAATAGGAGATACCAGTCACTGCAGCCATGATCACATAGATCAATAGGATCAACAACAAAAGGAGAAAAAGTAGTAGCGTAGACATGTGTGTGGCTAGGGGTGTTCGGTCAAGTAGACACAATCAATATCCATCCAATGTGTATATTCAGTATAGTCAAATGAAACATCACAGACAGAAATATGATCCAAAATCATCTAAATGCAGAATCATCGACAAACAACAGAGTTGATAAAGATGATCTAGGATCTTAGCTCTACACACTGGTATATTTTTGATGACCAGAAGGTATTTCAAACACATTATAAAACACAACAATTTGAAGAGAACAGGAGCCAGTTGCCGCCACCAGGGGCGCTCAGGCATCTTGTTTCTTGCGTGCCTTCTTTCATTTGATTAATTACAATTACTGTAACCTTCAAAAAAACCATTCTTAATAGCTAATCCAAAAGCTTCCAGGGGCCCCGCCCATGACCCCGCCAGGGGCTATGCTCCTGCACCCCACCTGTTAAAGACATTTGCGCTCGCTATAGTGTAGTTCCCTCAGGTTCCAATTTTCCGTCCAGGGCAAAAGTTAGAAACCGGTCTTTTCTTTGAATTGATTACTTTTACCCCTAAAAAGTGGCAATCTTGAAGGTAGAATAAGCCTCAAATCCAAGACTGTTCGGGGGCTTCGCCCCCTGGCCCCGGGCAGTAGCCAGGCTCCTCACACCCCACCGTTAAGGGCACACGTGGTCCAGTGATCCGCGCTCGGCCCGCACGCCAAAGTTTTGTGGGTCGAGCCACGCTGAGGGCAATGTGTTTGTGTCAACCTTGAGTAAGGTGCTTTACCTCAATTACTCCTCTTACCCAGGTGATAAAATGGGTAACCGGTTATTGTCCAGTGCTGGGAAGGTAAAAGACTCGCTGTAGAGAGGTGTGGGTTCCACTACAGCAACATTCTAGTGGAGTCGGGCCCAATCGCTTCAAAGAGAGATGGGCACTCCGTTCCTGTGTACACCGGTCAGTCCCCTTTACTTTTATCTAGTGTCAGTTCCCCGGCAGTAGAAAGCTAAAGTCAAGCTTCGACCTATTTACTGCCCGTTTTAGTGAAACAAAGGTAGAAAACCAGTCTTTTCTTGAATGGATTACTATTTACCCCTCAAAAATGGCCATCTTGAAGGTTCTGACTAGCAAATCCAAGAGCTTCGGGGGGAACCCACCAGGCCCCTGGACTCCACCCGTTCAGGGCTTTTCGGTTTGGTGCCCTTGTGTCAAGGCACTTGCGGGGTTCAGATTGGTTCAAATGATCAACAAGAAATGGTCTCAAAGGGCATTACTTAGGACAGTTATTAATGGCCCTAAAGGGCCCAAAAAGCATCGTTTAATGCATTGTTTTACGCTCAATACGCTTCCAGGGACTCTTACTGCGGCAAGAAACATTTCTTCAGTTTACACCCCCTGACAAAATGTCTAGCGCGGCCCTGAATCCTGATTGTGAGCCTAAATGGTTGTCACGAAGAGGAGCTCACAGTACTCACTGTGCTCACTGCAACTACTCAAGTGAACAGACAAGGCTAATTAAACAAACACAGTTTTCTTTAGCGCAGGTGTTTACTATTTTGGGTGCGAAGCTTTAGGGGGTATGTACGGGGGGGGGGGGGTATGATAATTATATTTTTTAAAAGGTAGGTTGTGTATGTTAGGTGTGTCTCCATATTTTTTTGGGGGGAAAATTTTTACTTGCACTTTTGTGAAATAACACCCCCCTCCCCGTATAGGAAAAAAAAGACAATAGTATTTTAAATTACCGGTATACTAGAGTGATGATTAGGCAAAAAAAAAAAAGGAACAAATAAAAAAAATAAAAAAAATAAAAAAAATAGTCATTTGAATTTGGAGCCATGTACTGCATTTGTTTTGTTTATTTGATTGAATTCAGAAATCGGCTTTTTGGACCAAAAAAAACAACCTAGAGATATTATTACTTTTTAATACAGGTGGATCCAAATCCATATTATAAAGTAATAATTATCTACAGTAAAACATAATTTACAAGTAGGTTGGACTTAACGTTTTTGTATTATCTAAAATACTAAAACAAGAAAAAAAGGGCAGTTAACATTTTGGTTTTTTTGAGTACTTACTGCCAAACAACTTCCAAACAAACATCAAAGCGCTTTACATTTATTTTGCTGCTACTTGGAAATCATCACGAATCATTTAGGAACAAAATTAGTCAAGTTTGTCACTCCAACTACCCTGAATACCATAATCGTTAGGTGTAGAGTCAACACACTGCTTATTAAGGTATTGCTTAAATTGATCAGTGACGATTTTATTAATTTAAAAC
>JAMKCH010038610.1:0-13315 GCA_023653785.1 Ophioderma brevispina | reverse complement strand
AAGTTTGGCAATTAATCGTAATAGCTCGTCGGAGCTTGCATAGTCTGCTATTCTGCTGCCCATCAGGGAGTAGCCGTGGTTTCTGGATTATCTGCTAATCTTCATGTTGATCCGGTTCATCTGCAGAAAACACATGCAGACTCTGGTGACAAATTGGGTGAGCGACATGTTTCTCTTTTCCTTTCTCATAGGAATTCAACATATCATTTGTGGCCAAATCTTCCGGGCTGCTTACCAGGCAAATATTGGATGCATTATTACTTCTTGATCAGTACAATACCCTTAAAATTTAGTAATGAGTACAGGTTACTTGATATTTAGTACTTACAATGTTTTATATAGATGTGCTAAAAACACTGTGTTTTGTGATTGGGACACATTACTTTGGGAACTATAAACTTTTTTTTACCGAATATGTTGTAAGAGTGGCCTTTTCACCGTGTGCATATTTTTAGAGACAAAGTGCTACAAAGTCATAATTACTTCAGAAATAAGAAATTTTAATTGATCCTGTCAGGTAGAAAAAATGTCCTTTTTCGTGATCTCTTTTTGGTAAAAAACATCAAAAACTCACCATTTGCTGCAATAATTATAATGTATACCACTTTAAAACCCATCAAGGCATGTTATAATCCTGTAGAAAATTTGATTTGCTTTAAAAATGACACCAAGCACATGTGGATTAGAGGACTTTCTAACCGTTATCTTAAAAACATTGTTTTGTAAAAGCAGCGGCCTTTGGCCGCCACTTGGATTTAGAGGTTACCGTAAAAAAAATGACTAAGCAAGGCCATTGCAGCAACTGAAAACAAACTTTAATTATATTAGGTGATCAAAATGTCATTATAGCATTTTATATGGTATGACACCACACATGTTCATGTGTTTAGAGAAATGTGCAAAAATGGCGTTTTTTGTGATTAAGACCCCATTCATTATTAAGGTCCGTTCTACTTAACTGATGCAGTTGCAGTGCTACGGCTGCAATGCGGACCTACCAAAATTGCCAATAACATCACTTGCAGTATCGAAACGCAAAATTGCAGTACTGCAACGAAGGTAAAATTCTTTCAAATGGCGATGCAGCAAGATGCAGAGTGGGGTTGCAATCAGTGTTGCAGTATGCCAAAATTTTGCAAGTTTACTGCAAGTTAAGCACACGTTAGTTTCACTACAATACAAACAAACAAAAAGAATCAAGGGCATTGAGAGTGTTCCATGGCAACGTTAAATAATGAGTGTGGGACGGAAGGATAGCTTACACATAATTTTTAACACCAAAACGTTTCATAATTTTTATCATAAGTACAGGATAGAATTAAATTTTAACACTGATTATACAGTCCAACTATCCTAATATACATGCAAGGATGAAAAAAGAGACTCCCCACAATTTCACATAACATGTGGTTTTATAAAAATGGTCGAGTGGTGGACGGAATGTGGTGGGACGGATTTGTCCGCATTACTATTTGTTCTTGTATAAGTGGTCAAAACTTGGAACATTGTCTTGAAACTAACTTTAAGTGCATATTACGACATTAAGGTTCATTAATATTGTATTTCACCCTAGTACAATGTAATTACTTCAACCAAAATTTAAAAATCGAAAAATTAAAAATATTTGAATTTTGAAAATTTTCTTTAATCTAGAACACTTAATTTTTTTTCTAGCACGTTTTCTAGGCAGGATTCGCCTTATTAATGTTCCACATTGCTCAGGGACATATATGATGCTAAACTTTAACCTCTTTGTCCCAACTGGAATGGAAGGTGGAATCTTTCTAAGAACATACTGAGGGTCATACTTGCATTCGCTTGGTTCCCTGGCCACTTCAGTACCCCCCCCCAGGACTGGTCTTGGCCTTAACATTGGTTATGGTACCAATAATCTAACCACAACCTCTGGAACAAATTCATTGTCAAAAATAACACGGACCCCACTCATTCCCCTGTAACCCAGTCACTTTCTGAGCCACTGAAGCAGTTCCTGAGGTTCCAGCCCATATCTTGATCACATTGTGGGTCTACGTACACATCATCATCAAAAACGATTTGGGTGCTCAAAGACATGAATAAAAAGTTTTTCAATTAAAGGTGATTTGCTAGATTTTTTTAAATGACTTTAGGCCAGAGTGAGACCAGTTTCTTTCCTTTCTGAAAATCTGAGATAGTTTGAATTAATTAAAAAATCTTAAACTCCTGATAACTGCAAAATTCAGGCCCCCCATGGTGTTCCGTCCCACCACAATTGCTTCCGTCACACCACAAATTGAGGAACTCAAAACAATAAAACCCATCTCAACATCAATATAATGTATAAAAACTGTGTTTCTGTGTTTAGAAATATTAGTTGCCCCTAGTATTTGATGTCTGTTCGGACATGTTTTACTGAAATTATATTTTTTGTTTGTTAGTGAACTTAAAAAAACCCTCACAATATGTGGTGGGACGGAATTAATTTATTGTTTTTTGCATTTTAATTTCTAAAAACCACAAGGTCAAAATTTTGTTTATCAAAAGTATCTTACTAAGTGTCCTCTTAAATACAAAAACAATTTGGTGTTACCTCTTATTATTATTAATTAATCACTTTTTCGATCCGTCCCTCCACATCGAGAGGGCGCCTTTTTCATCTTTAATTGTTTATATCTCACCAACGACGCTATTTTTTACCACAAAAAGTTTTTGATCATGAACTTCAATAATTACTCTACTCAAACCATGACAATATCACTTATATACAAGCAATTTGAAATTTCACCTTGGATGATGAAATTTTTGGCTCGGACGCAAGTAACTTGCTTATTTTGATATTGGCCCTCCACTTATAATCTGGTAAAGGAAATTCACAAGGGAAATACTTCCAAAAGGAATGACTATAACAAAATTGCATGTAATCGATTGTCACTGCACCCAAAAAACTTATGATGGGATTTTAATAGGATTTTCTACTATTGTTCAGATTATTTCAAAATGGGGGTGGATTTTAACCGAGCATGAGGACTATACTGGGGTCAGTACGGTGGTACTTCTGAGAGTAAGTTAGTCTTGAAATGTAAACCAATTCAAAATCAGGGACAGGATTAGGTGACCGATTGTGCGTACGGCAAGGTTTGATAATCAGCGTGGCGTGGACTGTGATTGGTTTGAAAGGTAGCATGGGTGGGGCATGTTAGAACAAACATTATTTAAAAATGTAATATTCGTCCCTGATTATAGTTTGGCCAGGGAGACAGTTCAAATTATTATTAAGCTTCCCGGAGATGACCAGCACAAGCAATTAAGTATCAAAAATATACCAAAAGAGTCAACATATTTTACAACTTGTAGGAAAAGCCTTATAGTGATGGACAACTATAGAATTTTCCTAACTTATTTTTGACAAGAAATGATGAGAAAAAGAAAAAAAAACTCAGCAATTTTTAAAGATATGAAACTCCAGTCAATTACGTGTTGCAGTAAGTGTCCGTAAGGAAAGTAATGACTCCAACAATATCTAATTTTTGTATTACCCTTATTGGTTCGCTTTTGGTCTACCTCTTGCAGGTATGTGAGGATACCTTACCGTATTATTCTCTAATAAAGTCCCCCTCTAATAAACGCCCCCCACTACTTTTTTAAATGAAAAATATAAAACCTCAAATAAACGCCCCCCCCACGATTTGATTCCGAAGGTTGGCCTGAAAACTCACAATTGCCAAACCAAACACGTACAATGCTAAAATGTACAGCACAAGAGGACCCTTTGTAAGTGGAGATTGCAAAAACTGATCTTTTAATGCCAATATTTGTTTTTCTGCAAGGAATACATATAGCTATATATAGCTGGTTTAAAATATCAGCGACTTAGTATGTTGTGCGCGGCCATATATTAGAAAGGACAAGCATGTTTTTGATATCCTATTTTCTGAAGAGCACCGGCGTACAGCACCGGTACATTGCCCATATAGGTGAGCTGCCAACCTTGTACTAATGTGGGGAGATTCTATATTTTGTAAATATGTTTTGAAGTTGCCAAAATACAGAAGTACGAATTGCCGAATTCCCCCTAAAAAATATGAGATTTTAAGAAGCAATAATAAATGTATAACCTGAATGATAAAACAACAGCTCAGTAATGAATATATTTGACCAATGACCATAAATACTGACCCGCTATCCTTGACCTTGGTCGGTAATTACATCGTAATAGCTTTTGTTTGATTGGAAGTTCTTGTAAACAAATACGTAATTCAGGTTTCGTTACAAAGCCAATCAAAAGTGTGTACAGCCGTTTCGGCGGCAGTATTTCCTCTGGGCGATCACATGGAGCTACTGTTACCATTGTTGCAACTATGGACAAAGTGATATTTAAGAGTTAAAATTAGTGGTAGTAAAGGAAGAAATCAGCAAGAAAACAATGTTTAAAGAGGAATATATACAGCGCAAATGCTGAAATGGATTGGAATGTGCAGTTCCTAGTGTGATAGCTGATTTTGCCATGCTGATCGATGGAGTTGATCGACAAAGTAGACAAACATCACGTGGGAGACAGGTAAGGTAACAACGAATCATCCGCGAATCATACATTATTTTGCACAGCGGTCGGGAGTCATATTTGCGAAAAAGGTTGAAAACCCAAAACAAACTAAGGGACTCAAATAAGGATTTCTGAGTACTGAAGGTAATTTAAAAGTTGCCAGCTCTGCAGAGGCGTGCTGCCGATGTTTTTTAATGTAACTTATAATGAAACAAATGACCTCAAATAAACGCCCCACTTTTGAAAAATGCAAACGCACCCGGGGGTTTATTAGAGGATATAAGGTATAATTACTTGTTACAGGACATGCAAAAAAATCTCATGTTTTTTATGAACTTAGTGATATCTAGCAACGGCTGGACAGCGCCTTTAAGAATTTTGTACCTTTAGTTCATTGTCCTTTTGCTCAAATGAATACAATAACGATTGTATAGATCTAGGTAAAGATTTGATGAAGCAATCTATTGTATTAAATTATTCACAGTGGACCTTGGGGGATCTTACTGGACTTTCCACTTTAAAGAATCATCCTCAAACCCACCTTGTCGTTATCTTTGCTCTTGGTGGCTTTAGCGCTTCATGGCTGCCTGGCCGCCATTAGGCGCTGTCTGGCAGCATTGCGCTCAGAAGCAACTTTCTTTGATACTCCACTGGGCTTGGGTTTCGGGGTTTTATGAACGGGGAAATGATGACAATATAATGATCATAACAAAAATAGAAAAATTAATATTTTTCTTTGCTTGTTGTTAATAATTTCGAAATATTTGTTTGTGTGTTAAAATAGTCATCTAGAACTAAACATAGCGACCTAAAAGGCTTAATTCCAAAGTTTGAGATGAATCAGATTTTAGTGTTCATGCCGTAAACATTTATGAACAGTTTTTATAACAGTGCCCAAGGATACCGCGTATAACTCCAGATCCAGAATTTTATCTAACAATGGGTTGTGATTTCTATTATGAATTCGATTTGAGATTAATTATTTCAAAAAAAAACAAACCGGAAATTAAAAAAAATAAAAAAAGTGGGGAATTTGGGAAGCTCCTTCCCCGGAAATTGGCCATTTGAGGGAAATTTGAGCCATTTGGAGGGAAAATTTAAATTAGATATAGTGGGAAATCTGTGAGAAATGTGACTATCGTCCTGGGAAATTTACATTTTTTCAACCCCTGTGGACAAGCATTATGTATATCAGGGTTCTCAAACTATTGAAGGGCCACAGAATTCCAACATATTTTATTTTCCCTATTGAGGACCCAAATACACCTGAGTTCTGTGGTTCCCCCTTATAATTTGGAGCAAGTTAAGGGCCAAAAAGCAAATGGTGGCGGGCAAGACTGGCCTGCAGGCCGCCTATGGAGAACCCCTGATGTTAAAATCAAACATGATTGTTTAAAAATAATCAGGAAATCTCTGAGTCAGCCTTTAAGACTGGAGTGTCCTAAATTTACCATTTCTCTTCACGGACACAGAACCATGCAGTCCACATCTTAATCTCTCTGATTCTAACTACAAAATGCGTTTGTGACAAATAGGGATTTGAGCCTTACACATTCACAAATATGTAATTTATAGCAATTACCACCCAAATATGCAGCAATCTCGATTTGTGATAATTTGGTGCACTCTAAAAATTGCTATTATGCTTAACTGCAAAAAAATGTGGAGAATGAGAATTATTGCTTAACTGGCAAAAATTGAGAATATGAAAGTATTCCATTATAAGTACCCTGTGAACTTTGATTGTCAAGTTATTTCTTTTTTTCTGTACAATTCTAGGGCTGTTTTTTTTTTTGATGATATGTTGCGTCTATCTTCCCAGGCTTGAGGGGGAGGAAGGAAACGATGAGATTTTAACGAAATAGCTTTAAAATATACCTTCTTGATGACCTTCTTAGGTTTGGGTTGTGTCTTTGGATGTGCCTCCTCTTCACCCAGTTGTTAGCTTGCAATTTGTCTAGATCAACAACATCTTCTCCACATCCTCAACCTGGCAAAGCAAATAAAAAGTTAGAGTTGAACAACCAAGTTCTTGTTTTAAATGTACAACCATATTCATGCTAGGCTTTCTTAACACTAACACACACACATGTACGTACTTGAGGTAAACTTGTATCTTTTTGCTTTGTGTAATTTCACAAATAAATCTTTATGTGCCTTTTTTTCAAAGTACAAGTTGCACTTTGTGTCTTCTACATACGCTTCTGCTTACGTGCTGCAACTTTTGTATGGAAACCAAGACCAATGCCACTAACCCCCCAACTGGACACAGAATTATTGAAACAAAATGACAAGATAATTTGTAACACAAAATAACAGACAATTTTGGTCCACAAAAAAATAGGCACAGCGGTCCTAAATAGTTGTCCTGATTATGTGGTCCAACGAATCCGCGCATATAATTCCCCAAGTGATCCCTGAAGTGACCTTTGAAACCCTTCCCATCTGTTACCCCACAGAAGACCCCTTGTCTCAATTTATAAGCATACCACTACAAACTTGATTTATCACTGCACTAAAAGCTAACAGTCAGTTAGAAAGTGTTATCAAAGGTGTACTACTAAGCAATATTAAGTTTCCCCTGACTGACCTTTGACCTCATATGTTGCACCACATAAGACCCCTTCAGTCCTCAAAGTATTAACTTGATTCATCACACTGTACTAAAAAAACTACGTACTGTAGGTTGAAATTTATTTGGTCAACCAAAAGGGCGACTACTAAATGTTTAACCCACAGACAGACACACAAATCATGTCCGGGTATACGATCTTTCCGACTTTTATCAGACACCCTAAAAAATGCATTCTTTTAACACATACACAACTGCAACACGCATCCTACACCTTGACGTCACGAAAGGCCCTGTTAAGGCATCTGGTCAATTTTCTTTGCTCTAATATCCTTACCAACAGCACCCAGCAGTATTGCTGTGAATGTGAGGCGAATTTGACCACCCCGTTTAGCGGGGGCAAAACGATTTAAAACTGGGTTTCTTCTTCTACTACCACTACTTTTAGTACCTGGTATGCCTACCATTTCCCAGAATCCATCAGATTCAGTGCCCAGTGTGGTCTTCTTCTCACCAAGATTGAACTCACAGTTGTCTACCAAGCCTGAAAACTGGCTTGAATCTCTGATCCATCAACGCGGGCCTGTCCGGTGGTGCTTCGGATCTCGCCCACACTAGTCTAAACAAGAAATAGTAATTGGGGTCATCATCATCTAATGCAATTATGACAGAATGATTAGACATAAAAAACAATTGTTTGGCGTAACGTAAAGAAACAATCACTGGTCGGATCGGAACGGTACTTTTTTTAAAATAAAAAACACTATGAAAGTCTTCTTTTTTCTAAATCGAACAAAACATTCACCACGTGTTCACATCCATGCTTTGGTCCTCAAGTTCATAAGCAAAAAAAATAGCACTGGTGGAAAAATATTGAGTCAGTTTGGAAGGTATTGTTTTTTTTTTTTGCTGTTGAGAAATTGGAAAAAAAAAGCAATAGGTTTTTCCGAGATCGGTCCGGGTTACGGCCCAACAAACAATTTCTTGTTTATATGCCTGAGAGTGTATGCATGGTGTATTTGTGTATGAACATGCACCCAAGTGTGATCTATGTGTTTAAAATCTACAAATGGGGACTTTCCAGTTCCAAATGCAAATATGGGAGTTAGTTTAACTTTATCTGACCTAAAGTAATAGAAATCCTATCTTAAAACATTTCTGAATGGCAAGTGTAGCTGATTTCCTTACCATCGTCCATTTGAGTGAGTCCCCTCCTTACTCCCTCCACTTATCACACAGCTTAGTCCAGTCCTTTTTCGTCTCGCCTGCATAAGAGCGACTGAAATAGGGAACTCCTTCTCCTCCTCCTTTGCTTCTTTTTAGTCTCTTCTTCTTCTGTTGTAAGGTAGACCATTTCTTCTGCATCCTTCCTTGAAGTTTCTACTTCATCTTTTACATTGTCCAAGTTCTTTTTGTTCCTCCTACTCCTCGCTCATTCTATTCCCTGAGACTGGTGCTTTTCTTGCCTTCTTTTCTTTTCATGTCCTACTTTCAATCTTCTTCTCTTCTGCATCTGTTTGGTACTTGGATCTTCTTCCTTACTTACTCCTCTCCTCCTCTGATTTGACCCTCGGTTAACCGGTGGGTACTCTTCCTCACTTTTCAAGTCATTCTGCCCGGATTCTTTTGGTAAAGAATAGCACGGGAACTTCTGCATTTTGGCTGTCACTTGTGTTGCTGTCTTGAGCCTGGCTCTCCAATGAATCCTCTTCAAATGGTAAGTTGATGGCGCACTTTTGTCTGTGCTATTTTCTGACGCTTGTGGCCATTATCTCTTTAGTTGGTTCCTGGTCTAAATAGTCCTCTGTGTCAAAATAAGGTTTCATGGTTAGTGTTTAGCTTTTGGATCCATCTGCAGCAGTACTGGTAGAAGAAACTGCTTTAGCTTCTTTCATATAATTCAGTCAGCAATTTAAACCCCCCCACCACCAATACTTCAGTCAATCAAATGTGTTTCTTATTACAGTTATACCATTATAATATAAATTACAGCTATGTTTATGAATTTGGCTCTATGTTGGAACTATAGTTGAAGATAAGCACGTATTTCCTAATTGTTCATAACCTCTAGTCATTCCTAATCTGTTAACTTCACTACTCTGTCGAAGAACCACTGACTGTCAGAAGAACCACTGCCATGACCGCATTAACTTTAAAGGTTACCCTGATAACCCACATGACCATTGACCCATCACAAAAGGTGATAGCAAATGCACATCATCTTCATGGTGCTGTAAATTCTTGGTTGATTCCCTCCTTCCCTCTCTTCATTAACCCCTTGTCCCCTTTTTAATACGCAAATACTTTCCACATCTTTTTTCCTCTTGCATTATCAGCTGCTTGTCTTTCAATCCTAAGTTAGATTGTGGAGTTTGACCGGCGTAAAACTATGTAATGTAACCTACACACAAACTTCGCAAAGATAAACTTGCTTTAAAAAAAGCTAAAATGAGTTACCATTAGCTTTCTTTTGTGAATTATAATAGCCATATCCAAACATTTAGCAGGAAAGAGCAACTACTGAATGGGATTTTTTTTTCATTTTTCACCCACCTGCGCAGGTTTCAAGCGGTGTCCTTTACAATTACAACGGGCAAATTGTCAACGTGTGGCATGGCTGACCAGGAGGTTTTGCCAATTAACAACGCTGTCTTTGGGACTTGAGACTGACTCAATGGATGACATGCACAAGTACTGGTACTATATGCAAGGAAAAATCACAGGATTACAATAATGACGAACAACAACAACAACAAAACGGTTGCATATGGACATTAGGGAACACAACTCTTGTTTGAAACCAATTGCACCTCCATAATGTGTTGAACATGTAAGAAAATAATGACAAATTTACTGAATTTGGTTCTGTACAATAGTACGACAATGTTTAAAGTAGTTAGTAGGGAAGATTATCCCCTGCATGTAGACATTTGAGGTATCTGACCATGGTAAAAAAACCTTAAAACCGGCGGCAAATGCTGTGCAAATGCACCCTAATACGCTTCCAGCTCGAAGTACAAAGTAGCGACGTGGGCATAACAACTTTCATTTCACGTGAGCGTAGGCAAGCACAGCGCGCCTGGCAACTAAAGGCGGTACTCGGGGTTTATATGCTCACACATCGTCCACTCCATACTCAGACAAGACAATAGTCTACCCTGCAGGGAATGTCGTGCAACTTAATATGTTTTATCCAATCTAGCACCCATCGTTTTGAAAACTGAATTTGACTTAAATTGTACAAAATCATATCACCTTCGTGGGAAATGAACCCTCTTTTGAAGTCATGACTACCGCTGCTCTTCCATTGGTATTTATGTACTTCAAACTGGAGTTAGAAATTGACTTACGTGATTTGTCTCTATTATTTTGGCGCCTTAAATGGTCATTCTTTGGGTCCGTATGGCAGAGAGTCCCTGAGGTGTGGACAGATTGGGAATATGTCCTGTCTTTACTTTTGAGAGTGGTGTTGATGACATCTGGAGATAAACAAATCAATTAGCACCGAAGTTGGAATCCCTCAAACCCCACAGCTCATATATCTACAACTTTTTATACCAAATCTGCATCTTCATGTCTTAGAGTATTAACAGTGGCTACCATGCACACTAGCCAGGGGAAGTGGAATGGGAGTGCACACACCCTGGGGTCTAAAAACCAAGGAGAAAAGAAACATGTGAAAAAGAAAAAAAAAACATTTTCTGGGGTTCCCCTGGACATAGAATTTGCTCTAGAGGCAATTCCTCTTTGTCTGCAGACTCCTTAAACTTGTTTTGGCCCACCCAACTGGGACAGTGTAGTACACAGAGATCAAGCAAGTTGTTCCTGTGCACAAATACATACTCCTGTCAAACATTTGTATTCAATCAAAGTATATCCATGCTGTCATTGTAAGGGGGGAATGTAACAACTCTAAATAATTGCTGTGCAACATTATCGGTCAACCACAATATGTATGAAATAGTAAAACACTGCACAAAACAATGGCCGCAACTGTGGTACACAATTGGGTGTTCATGATTCATACATGTGCTAGGTACATGCACACTGTACTTCCATGAATTAGAATTTTTAATATCCCATCATTCCCCCACTTCCCATGAAAAACCCTTTGAAACAAAATACCACAAAATATTTGTAAAAAAACTTTGCTTTGCTTTCCAGTCCACCAGGGAGAAAGGGAACAACTATACAGGGACCTCCTAAAAGCAGAGCAAAGGAAAACGTACAGGCCATGCCGTAGACTTTTCAAATTACAATCGGCAATTTTAAGCAAAACACACGCCCTTATCTCTTGTGGCAATGTTAGGCGCTGCTTGTAATGCGCAATTACACAACGGCAAAATCAGTATTGTAAAAGTACTGCGCCCACATCTGCGTGTAAATGAACCTGTTTGTCTAAACGTAACCCTTAACAGGGTCGTCAGGTCCAAACGTCTATTTCGGCTTCAAGTGTCTAGCTGCTTAATGATGGATGCATTCTTTTAGGAAATTGGTAACACCTTAAACATGCAATCCGACAAATTAGTGATTTGGTGCATTAAGGATGGTCCCATAGATAGCTGAAAACATTATCAAAGCAGGTGTACTCTTACTATACTCTGCCTCATTTCTTGGACACTTTCCCGCCAAAACGGCTGGCCCATCGTTTTGCACGTAGGCCGCTGTAAAACGCAAAGATCGACGCACGCGTTTTTTATGTCCAAGAAAATATGGCCCAGAGTATAAATATCCTTGCTGCGGGTATCTTGGAAATACCTCTAACTCCGATATGGACATTTTTTCCCACAAATCATGATTTTAACACAATTGTTGGGAAAATGGCCATATATTGAATTATGGATATTTCCCCTTGATCCTTAAATTATATTTGAGTACACCTATTTCATAATCTGCAGAAACAATGAAATAAAGATGTAAGGTTTGCCAAAAAAAAATCAAAACGTAAAAATATGAAAAAAAACTCTTTTGTTTCTTTTTTGACATCTGGGAGCTAAAACCTACAAGAAAAGTAACAAAAAGCATTTTGTGGTTTGAAATTGTTTTGATGTGGACCACAATATTGGGAATATGATCTTTGGACCTATTTAGTAACTCTTTAGCTACCCATGGAACCCCCTTAAATTAAAACTGAACTTAAGTCCATGCCTAACAAAATCAGATGTTTTTTTTATGAGGAACATTATTCTTTCCTTTTCACTTTCAGAAACACTTTATGAAGTCTTACCTTCTAGATGGGGTTTTGGCACCATTGCTTCCATTCATTTTCATTAGTGAGACCCATAGTGAAATCAAACTTGAAGTTGAATGGGAGCAAAAGAGGCATTCTCCAAGAACAACACAGTTGGTTCACCTCGCTCAAAATTAATGCTGGATTTGTTAACTGTAAAAGGAAGGAAATAGGGTGGGGTTTGCACAAAACTCAAAATGAACACAAAAATAACGGCAGTGCACTATTTTGTCACCAAAATCCGAAGACAGTTTTAAGTAATATTAAAGGTGTGTGCCCAAACACAATACCATCCTGCCACTTTTGGTAATAGCAGAACAAATTCATATTTAAGGCCCTTTTGACTGTTTGAAACAAAATGTCCTAAATGTGGCTAGCCCTCAACACTGTCCTATGTGTTAATTTAACAAACTGGGCATTTTTGTTGATGCATGGGTGTGCAGAGACCATCGACAAAAACCAAGGAAAGCGGGGAACAAAGAGGAAAAAAGACCAAAACAAGCTAAATCAAATAAACAAAGCTAAATTTTTGGCACTACAAAATTTCGAAAAAAAAATTAAGAAATCTTAAACAAGGAAATTTCATACCTCTGTTTGATCCACAGCCTCCTCCGCCCACTTTAAAAAGTTGAGATTTTGAATCATACTGAACTGTGGCCTAATAATGTGGCTTTAAGTGCAATTTTTGATCTCCTATGGAAGAAATAGTAAATTTGTATTTTTTGTGTGTAAACAGACAAATTAAGCACAGTGGTTTAGGGTCACTGTGCTCATAACATACAAAGGCTTGCATGCATACAGAAATGTACTTTACAAGTCCCTTACCACCAGTGGGGTTTTTCAGCAAAATTTTTTTGGAGATTGGAAATTTCACACGACATACGTGCTTGGACATCCATTTTGTCTACATGGGGGATGAAGGCAAGGCACTTCATTTGGATGGTTAAAAGGGGCATACCATCATCATATAACTTACCTACCTGCACAAGCC
>JAMKCH010038609.1:0-13817 GCA_023653785.1 Ophioderma brevispina | reverse complement strand
GGATCAGCTTCATTTGTAACCTCCTCACTATCTACCTGATCCCGTCTTCTTTCTTTGTTACTCTGCTTCTTTAGCTACCAAAGTGAACCCACCCAGTGTTTGTTAAAGGTGTCGCAAACTCATGTGTGCTTTGTGAATCTTGTGCCCTACTTATCATACCTGAAAAAGAAGGAGTTACATCAAAAATCAATACGTAAAGCCACCATCGTGCATATCTCATCATGCAATTCATCTATAACAGAAGACTCAGCACCTGATTAAGCTACAGACACAAATGAAGAATCAGACACATCATTTGCTTTTGAAGCCACATGGTCCATGCCCTCGGCGGCCATGTCCCATGTGGATAAAAAAACTACGTTCCGAAAAAAAAAAAACTACACCAAAAAACACCGGCAGATTCAGTACATGTATGATGTAACAAACACTCGTTGAAAAAGAAATTAATTGGGGGGAAATAAAAAAGGAAAGCGTGTATGTTGAATAAACTACAGCCAACTTACCATCTCAATACACAATGCAATAAAACCAAATATATAATGCCAACTCTAAAGACGGAGAGAACAGAAAAACCGTCTGACTTCGACGAAAACTGGAAAAACCGTGTGGGTGTTACTTGATGCTGCCACACGCGCTTCCACCGCGCATCAGTATTTTCTGGTGCTTAACATTAGATACAGGGAAACACTCGGGCTTCGGGACAGGTAGACCACTAGCGCAGTGGGGCCTCTTCATGCTTCCCTTTAGTCTGAACATCGGAATCGTCACGCGTCACGGCTCTCCTCATTCTCCCATACACTCAATGCGTAAACCGTGTGAGTGTGGTGTAATGTGTGTGAATTCCCGTGTGTGTGTGGCATTTCTGGTAAAATAAATGCCCAGTTATCATGTATATAGATTCTATGGGTAGAAGGCCTCTTGATACGGTCATTTTTCTCAGGGGGGGGGGGCCCCCCCCCCTCCCCCCCCCCCAAAAACAAAAAAGGTCAGGATTGATTTGCTCCCTCGGAAAATTAGCACTCTAATAAATCCAGTAAGGCCCAGTAATTATGTATATAGATTCCATGGTGTAAAGGCTATGATACGGTCATTTTTTGTTCATGTGCGAAAACGGTTTACTGCCAAAAGGCCCCAACCATAAAACGAATCTTGTATGTTTGAACTTCACGAAAAAATGCAATTAACTATGACAAATCAGGTCCTTGGAAAGAAATTTGAGGCAAAATGTGGTGCGAATGAGCCAGATACTGAACAATTTTGAGCTCCAGAAAAGAAAAAAAAAAGAGAAAAAATTCGCCGACCGACCCTACATGAAAGGTCCGCTCGCCCGTAAAACAGGTTTCTTTTTAGTCGCCTTAACTAAGACTGACTAAAGACTAGGCCGGTCATGAAGATTGAAATCTAAATGACCGTTTTGGGAAATTACACTATTTTGCAGCAGGGTTAATTCACTAACCCCGACGGATTTTGCAGTCATAATTTTTTCTTAATTGATCATGATATTTTAAAGATCTTTTGACCCTTAAGAGATGATTGTTTTAATGTCACTGGGACCGCGAGACTGCCATAGTAAATGCACGAGCAGTTCCCCCAATTACCGTTTGGAAATACCCAATTTTCAAATACATTTTTCTCCAAAATTTCTTCGACGAACTAAAAAGTGGCAGAACAAAATGCTTTAAGGGGTTTGACGTGTATTGATTTAATACGCGCAAGCTGATTTACACCTTTAGCATTCTGTTTAGAGCCCCAGTCATGGACAAATGGAAGAAAGTTAGTTTTGAGCTGCGAAGGTAGCATGCGGAAAGATACCGCGAATCCTGTGCGTTTGTTTGCATCTATTAAAATCGCGCATCTCTACGCCTGCGTTCCTGCTTTGCTGCATGCCGAATGTGGCGCGGACTTTTCTTGCCACCCAACAAGACGCCCAATTGAAAAACGTGTCCAATTTCAGTGATTTTCAGCGTTGTAATGAAAAAGTAAGTCGGTGACCTCATTTGTATTTAAAAATTTTGAAGAACGACATCGGGACCTCAACATATTTAGAAATTACAAAATTTTATCGAGAATTTTTTGTTTGTGGGCTCCTTCTGGATCTAAAAGTCAAATTTTGACTTTTCCCATGACTTACGTGTTTTAAAAAATGAAACATACCTTTTTTATTTTGGCTATAGCTCAAAAACAAAGCGGTACCCCATGTTTATTTCAGATCTTATCGCACCGTTGTAAATACAATATATGTGAATTCTGGAAAATTTTTTATCGAGTAGATCACTATTACGTCAAACCCCTTAAATGATGTCTTCTTGGCAGTATGGTAAAATTGATTAAATGAATTTATCAAGCGGTTTTGGAGGAATCAATCAGGAATATTAATGCCAATTTAGGGATTTTTCCATAAAGCTCCCATTAGGAGCACGGCAACCTCCAAAATCCCAACTCTCGTATCGAACACACACACACACACAACCACACACAAAAACAAACACACACAAAAGAGCACTAAAATTGCAAATTGAAGAAATATTTTGAAATCGTAGTGAGTCAAACCATTAAGGGAAGATTCTGTTTGTATGCAATATTAGTGCAATTTTGAGGTATGCTTTTATACAAATAGACCAAAAAGGGCTTTTGCCTGTATTTTTGGACAGTGAGTTCCCTATACATGAATGAGAGGGGATGGTGGGTTGAATGTATGATGTAAAATTATGTTTTAAGACATTCCAAATTCTTGAACCATTAATCATTTCTGATCACCAAAATAATAGTTTCAGTATCAATTTAAAACTTTGGATCTAAATTACCCGGATATATACCCTGTAGGTCATGAGAGCAAAATGACTATCGACCTGACGATCCCGCAAAAAAAAAAGTGGACGTCGAGGTATTGTGTTATGATCTAGGAGCAAGCCCCCCCCCTCCAACAAGACAGGGGGCCCTCCGTTGGATTTTTGAAAAGTGGGATAAGGGAACAACACCTTTAAAGGTGCAACGAATGCGTTCACATATCAGGGTTCCTAAAAAAAATGAATGTTATGATTTTTCCCTGATGTAAAGCTTTTCCATCAAAAAACCTAATCTGAAAGGAGCTCCTGTTATCTTTGGTACAAACATTGTTCATTTTAATTGTGTTAGAGCAAATCGAAATTCAGCTATGTTTACATTGAAAGATCAGCAAATCAAAATCAATTTTGTCTCTCTTTTAAGAACATCTCTGTGATAATACAGGTAGGAATTTTTTTGAGTGTCTAGTCTATATGAAATTACTAAATGGACACATATTTGGGTGCCTCAAAATCTGTGTTGCACCTTTAAATCCCAGCCTGGTGCCGTATTTTTATATACACACAACTTTATTTAAACTTAACGAGTGAAATTAATCTATTCTAAAATGCGTGAACTGTCACTCTTTAGAATTTCAGTCTTTTCTTAGACACTATCCGTGATTGCTAATAGCAAAATCGAAAAAAAAATCATCAAAAATCAGATTTTTGCATGTAGTACAATACAGGTATAGCTAACATACCCTGCAAATGATAAGACCAGAAGCAAACCTAATTAAGGAAAGAATCGGAGATTTTCGTCATTACTGTCCGTTGGACACTTAGCTACAACACGTAATTGAATGGAGTTATCGTATCTTGGCACACTGCCGTTTTCTTCCTTTTGTCAATTCTACAGCTGGAACAGGTAACTATGTGAATTCTACAGACTCAGCCTTCACTTTGAGCTATTCCTGCAAATTTTAAAAATTTTTCAAATCACTGATAGGGTATTAACGCACTCTTTAGAGGATCATTGTATGCAATCTGAAAGGGTGGAAATTCTTTTATTAATTTTTCACTCTTAATTATTTGTATTTACTATGATAACAACATAAAATGAGAAGAAAAAAACACTAGCAAAACTTTGTTCATTGATATTGTATTATAATTTATGTTTCTATTGGTAAAAAAAATATTTTTGAAATCATCCAATTACTCCATAGCTAAATAAATTGTCACTAATTCAATTTTGTCTTTTTTCACTTTCCAATATTTCAAACCATGAATATGCTTGAATTTACCCACTTCAACTTCAGGTAATATTATTTAGAGCCAGATAAGGGTGGGTCAAATAATGAACTGGGATGTAATTTGGTTAGTGGGCAGACTGAATTTACTGGGCAACCAAATAATGAACTGGTGGGCCATGGCCCACCCCATTCTATTTACCCCCTGTTAGTTCAGTCACGTGGTTTTGTTCTAATGGCATGAATGGTTTGGACAATCCGGATTCGGTTTTGTTAAACGACTTTGCAAAGTCTAGCAGCGTGTCATTCGAGGTGGGGTCTGTCGTCAGTCGGTGGATCCAACTGATCTCTACAGTGGTGGTCCAGGGAACAACAATCAATCGAAGAATCTGAATGGATTGCTGCTTGCTAGTGAGTCCGCATGCTGGTATTTTTTCATTTTTGATACATTGTACAAACACATGCAATGTATCATTTTTAGCAGGGTAGAAGAACAGCACGTTTATCAGAAAATCATCAAAAATCAGATTTTTGATTGATAACAATATTCTGTCGGTTGCAGTTGAATTGGCCACTCACTGCCAGCAACTTTGCTGGTCTATTGATAGTCTGATGGAGTTGCTGAAAAGTTTCCATATTTATTCTATTTTGATATTCTGTCGGTCGCTGTGAGGTCACAATTGGAATTCTGCCACTGATTGGTCAATAAAGGCTCTTCCAAGTTCTCCATGGAGTGAAAGATTACCTTTGGAGTGAATGATGATGTCAACACAAAACCGCACTTGCAGCAAAGTCTCACTGAAATTATTTCTTTTAAATAATTATCATCACAATTATATCTGCTGTGGATCTCAAGAAAATATCTTGAGATTCAATTCAAAAATGATTACATAAGAAAACTTCCAGCACTCCATAGACGGTCAATAATAGGGAGGTGTTCATTATTTACGAAGGGGAATGGAGGAGGTGAGGGGGGACCCCGAAACAATTTGTAAGCGCGGGGGAACGTGCAGTGGCGTAGCCAGCTTTTTTTTCAGGGGGGGCAAAGGGGGGCACATACATTTTCAGGGGGGGCAAGCAGATATTAACAATTGTTAGTATAGTAAATGGCTATGTAAACACTAATTTTCAGGGGGGCAGAGGGGGGGCAAGATTCTCCACAGGGGGGCAGCTGCCCCCATCTGGCTACGGCCACTTGGGAACGTGAAAGTTTTCATCAACGCGAGAGGGGGAACCTGAACTTTTAAATGGGCAAATCAGCATGATCAAGGGGGAACGTGAAATTTTGAACGGAAGCGAGGGGGAACGCGAACATTTTTGCCGAAAAAAGTTGAAATCCTCCCATTCCCCCCCTGGCATTAAATAAGATCCGGTCCTAAATTTCAGCCAGTTGCAGAGAGTGTGTGTGCCAAAATCCAAACTGCGGACCTACAGAATGCTGCAGGGATATCATGTTAATGATATTTTTGCTACAAAGAGTCATTTCAGTGAGTAATTTTGCTGCAAGCATGGATTTTGTTGACCTTTACCATCCCTGACTTTACCATTAACTCCAAAGGTAATCTTCACACCAGAGTATGTAACAGCCGTAGTTGACCAATCATTCCCAATTTGTGACATCACACGACCGACAGAATTAATACAACTTGCAACTTACCCGTAGCCTAGCCTCTCATCATTTCATTGGTACCACACACAACATGATCATGAAATTCCAGAATCCCATTGATGAGCAGTGTGGATGGGGAAAACATTTTCAGAGGAAATGATGAGTCTGCAATGCAATTTAATTACTCACAATATCCATTGTTCTGTAATGTAAGGAGAACACTGAAAGTCACATGGTAATTTTAGTAGTATAGTACATGTGGAACTGTAAAATTGTTGAAAATTTCATATACAATCTTGCAACCAGGTTTCTAAATCAAAATTGTATGAGGCTTCCAAAAATCATGGGTGTCATTTTTAAAATGTGTCTTGGATGTATTCTAGGGGCACGGTTATAAGTGCCCCAAAAAAAAAATATAAAAGGGGGAAAAAAAACGTGTTTTAAGGGCAACGAGAGAGTTTGAGGCCCCAAAATATATTGTGTCATTAATAGTTAATTTCTATAGAATTGATACTCAGTGATACTTACCTTGTATTTTCACTCAGAAATTCTTAAAAGAGAGAAAGAGGAAAAAAGAGGATTTTGATTTGCTTATATGTCAAGGTAAACATAGGCTGAATTTTGATGTGCTCCTATACGCAAATTAGAAATTTCACAATTTTTGTGCCAAAGAAAAATTTCTCAGCTTAATCCTATTTTAGATGGGGATATTTTTGATGGAAAGCCTTACATCATGGCCAAAATCAGTAACTGTCGATTTTTTAAGGAACACCTATGTTAAATCTCTCGTTGCACCTTTAAAGTATAGCCGGGAGCGGACATCCGGGCGTTCAACAAAATCTGCTTGGCAACGGCATGGCAACAATGTGCGTAATTTGATGCGCGCTGCACGCATAGTGGTCATACGATGTGCAGTGCACTTACATACGCAATTTGCGCATTTTTTTTCACCGCGATTCGGGGATTCCTGGGCTTCCCCTTTGTTTTCACCGCGATGTGACGTCAGCCGCTCCCGGCTATACCATCATGTTCAGTACCTTTCAAGGTCTTACAGAAAGGTATAGTTTGCAAAACGGGTTCAAGGTCACACTGGGGGTAAAATGTCAGATTCATCGGTTTGTTTTAAAAATGGTGCCAAATTGTTCGTCTACTGTACAGAAGCCGAAAATGTACAGGTCGCGTTGTCAGTGACGTTTTGATGATAATTAAGAGGACAAATATGGCCGTGGTCTACAGGGTCTATGGGAGACCACTAGTCATATCTGAAAAACTCTCACTTTGAAAGGTGAAACACAGAATCTATTATACATTTTCTAATTAAGTATAACCCAATGAACGATTTAAAACCAGTTTAAGACAAAAATCGGACCATTCTATAAATAATGACCTTGAAATTTCTTGAGCCTATTGTACTAAAACAATAGGTCATAAATATGGCAAACTATACCTTTTTAGAAACCTTACGAGCAACCGAACAGATTGGTATAAATTTTAAAACAATCAAAATACTTTTGTTTACCCCTGTACAAATTTTATCCCCTTATAAAACACCCAAGAACACATTTTAAAAAATGACAGCCATGATTTTCAGATTCTCTGTGAAATTCTGTATTGGAAAAACATTGGTGTCAAAATTCTATATGAAAAAAACTAAACCAAGACATTAATTACATTTCCCCATGTACTAATAGAACTGTAGAAGTATATTTTGTGGTTTATTAAATCTTTTATGAAAAATATCAATTTTTTGCTTCTTAGCAGAACTAAGCTCTAACTTAGCATGCTAAGTCAGTATTCAGGGGCGGCACTAGCACAATTCATCTTGCTTCTTCACATTGGTGGTTGATCGAGAAACTCTATCCATCAACCAGTGGCGTATCAGGCCTGCCCGCTCTGAGGGGGCAAATTTCCCAGTCTTGGGAAATTTTCCCTCTCAGGGGGGTCAAAAGGCCAATTTTTCCCGGTCAGAGGGCTAAAAAACGGCTGATTTAGCATGTTTTTTGCAAATTTTTTCCTTTTCCCGGCCAAAAGTCGGGGAAACTTGCCCCCTACCCCTGCACCCCCTGCCCCCCCCTGTTAAGCCACTGCCATCAACTGTGCCAGTTGATGGATAGAGACCAAAAGAGTACACCCATCGAATGTCAAAAGTTACGCCCTATACAATCTGACAAAAAATAAAGTACAATATAACAGATTTTAAGCTATTTTCTTTATTTTTTCAAAACTGTCCTGTGCGACATGTGGCGGGTTTCCCAGATCACATCACATATGAAATTAGAAATTTCACAATTTTGGTACCAAAGAAACATTTCTCAGCTTAATCCTTTCAGATGGGGATATTATTGATGGAAAGCTTTACATCAGGGCAAAAATCAGTACTTTTGATTTTTTAGGGACACCTGATATGCGAAATCTCTTGTTGCACCTTTAACTTCCACCCATTTCTGGTACATTTAGACTTCTAACCGTATGCAGAGGCATTTACGGTTGGAATATTTTGAAGAAATTGGTGGTGACTTTTGTTTGGTCCTTTAGGCCAATGAAAGTCAATGTTATGTTTCCCATAATTTTTTTTGCAAATCATAATGATGCAACTGTACCACATTTATGCTTGATGTTGGATAAAATAAATATGAATGAAATGTGAATGTGAAAACTATTTCATTATTCATTATTCATATTTTGAAGAAACAGCCATTTTACCAACCTTCGGCATGCTGTAATAGCTACAATATTGTGTCAAACCACCACCCTACATTTAGAAATGATTTTGCAACTGTTCTTTGGTTTAAAATGTACTAAAATCACATTCACAAGATGTGATCAACAAGAAGAAAACCTTGATATTTTCTTTAAAATACAAAATAATGAACTTTTTAGGGATTTCAGCATCTCAAATTATGCGGGCAGAAAATCACAACGCGGGCGGGTTACAGGAAACATAACATCGACTTTCATACGCCTTATCATTTTTCACTTGATTTTATCATTTTCAATTTTTTACCAAATGTCACCTTGTTCGAATATGCAAGCGGCCTACGTAAAAGACATTTAAGCGTAGGCCGTAAACTCAGGCAATAAATAATTTAAAAATCGTGTTAAAGGTGCGTGTTCCGATCGTCATGGGACCAGGGGCCCAAAATACACAAGGGCTAAGGGCGATTAGCCCTCAGTTTTCGCAAAATAGCCCCCGTGAGAGATTTTGGCCTATGCGGTAAAATGTACTATGAGGGCTACTTTTTGGCAGAATTTGCTCAAATAGCCTGTGGCCTAAAAAGTATTTTGTTCGTTGTTTGGGGCCCCCGATTTACCTGTAAGTAGTATCGATTTTGATATCAGATGAAGGCCATATTTTTGTCATTGTCATCCTGAAATTTGAGCCCTCGAATGGAACCACTGAAGTGAATTTGGGTCAGAAGTGACCCAAAGTCCAGGCAAAGTGTTAAATACATCACATTCGTCATACAGTAGCGACTATGAACATTCTATCGCCCAAGCTATTTTGGAAGCCATGTTGGAATTCTGCTAAAAACATTGTGCCTGATCTTTTTGCGACAGTAAACTTTTTGAACAAACCACATGCCTGACGATGTTCTTGGATATAAAGATCATTTAAACTGAGGGTCGCCTGGCAAAATCAACAAGAAAGTGCATCTTTCCATGCTGTAAGTTTTAGATTTAATGGGCTTGGGCAGTAAACATCTAAGCATCCACCAGTGAGCTAGCTTTATTCTATCTCTATGACATGAATTAGGACTTGCATCGAAATAAAAGATTTGCATGATCCCCATAATGCATCTCGTTAAGTGCCCATTTTCATCCGGGAACAAGTTCCCAGATGGAAATGGGCACAATATGGATTGCATTTTTGGGTCACTGCACATACATGTAGGTATCTACATACGCATGCGTAGAGCTGCTGCATGTAGTGCGAATCTATGTATTTCCCTTGTGCGTTGTCATGGTTCTTTCTGGCGGGAATGCGGGCATAGATTGGAAGGAGTTAAGGAATTATGACAGAGTATAGGTTAATCTAAGGCCATGGCTCGAAAAAGTGGGGAATATGGGAAGCTCCTTCCCAGGAAACTTGGCCATTTGGAGGGAAACTTGGCCATTTGGAGGGAAATTTATACATAAGATATAGTGGGAAATCTGTGAGAAATCATGAACTATCTTCTCGGGAAATTTACATTTTTTTCAACCCCTGAATCATTCTAAGGCCAGGGCCATGGGGGCAGGACTTTTAAAAATTGACCCTTTTTTGGTAAAAGTGGACCTAACTCCCTAAAATGGTCCCTTTTTGGACTTTTTGAACACCACCTCACCAAAAAGTGGATTTCTCTAATTTTGGACCTTTTCATCAGATCAGCAAAACATAGACCTTTTGCCTAGTGATCAACTGCTCATCTCGGAAAACTACACCAACGAGGGCTGGCGAAGCCCGAGGGTGAGCAATGATCTAATTGGCGAAAGTTTTAGTTTAAATTTACTCACTATTTCATATCCCTACAGCTGCATTGAACTCTTATCTAAATTTTATTCCACAGCACCAGTAGCAAATTATGTCTCTATCTGCTTTTCTGGTTAAAGAAAGTCTTCCCATGTACAACCGTATTGCACTAGAAATTCCCGTCGACTGACCCGTCTCGCAAAGTCCATCTAGAAGGACCCTCGCCTCCTTCCTCCCTATGTCCATCTCCCCTGTGACCTCGCCACCGAGCGCGGAGCGCGCTCGGTGGCGAGGTCAGTGGGAAAACGAGAGTCCTTTTAGATGGACTACATGGAACCAGCGTAGTTAGCCGTGACGTCAGCGTTTGTTGATTCGCACTGGAAGACATTTTAGGGCTTTGAGAAGCAAATTTATTCGTTGGATTTTGACATGAAAGAGGTAAAAAATCTGTGATTAGATTGAATATTCGAACTCAGGATAGTCTCAGGTATTTATAGAATTCCGTTTCGAGGGCCAAATGCTTCAAACATAGGGGGAATGGGGGGATAAGCTGCGGGTAAAAAAAATTCCTGCAGCCTATTCATTTGTACAGTAATGAAATACTAAAGCATTTTGAATGTATCCCAGACCCCGCGCTGCACGCTCGAGGTCTGGTTCTGAACGGAATACCTATTACCCCTTTTGTGGAATTGGGGGTGCTAAGCCCTTCCCTACCATGCCTACAACTAAGTAATAGTCAGATCCTTCAAGTAATAAGACCAAAAGCAATCTGATACTTGGGGACAAATATGATATATTTCAGTCATACAGAATCCGTACAGACACTTGCTACAAAAAAAAAAAAAACATGCAATGCCAAGGGAAAATGAAATTAATTCTTAGTTTTCTATTGGAGTACAATTCAGGTTTGCCGCTGTTGCAAATATTTCATTATTTTGTGTAAAAATTGTTTTATTCACTGTTCACTAGATATCCTTGAGAAAAGCTTATTTACAAAATTTGAGTTGATCCCGATCTTGTGGTTTTGTGTTATGAGCAGTTGCTTGTTTCCCACAGTCCCATAGGCCACTGTGTTGTAATTTCTGTCCATTTACGGACAGAAAATACAAAATTGTGAAATTCTTACAGATACTACCGAATTTGCACGTAAGATTAGGTACACATGGATTACTAAGGTCAATGGTTCAGATGATATAAAAAATCTCAACTTTTTGGGGGGAAATCGGGGGACGAGGTTATGGATCACGAAATGCCCCTTTAAGAAGAGGAGCACCTTTATTTTTCATTATTGTTTGTTCCGAATTATTCAAATGAACTTTGGGACCCATATTTTTTCACAGTTAGCTCCGCGACCCCATTCTTAAGGGCCCATGACCCGACCCGACCCCCAGATTGGGAAACACTGATTTAAGCAGTTTCCTTGGGAGAGTTTGTCACATACCATACTGAATTTCCTCCAGATTTTTGTCCCGTTTCATCACACTCGGTGCATGTTTAAACTGGTTTTTAAACTTTTGAAGAAATAAGCAGGCCTACAAATACCTGTTTTGTTAATTAGACAATTGTAAACTTTGTTTTATAGTAAGAATGTACTGGTACAAAATGTAGTAGTGTATTCAACATAACCTTTTAGATGTAATAATGAAATGACGTATATAATGAATAATGAATCGGACCTTTTCACTCATAAAAATCTCCAACAGGAAAAACTAAGAATCAACTTCCATTGTCCTAAAATGAATATCCATGAATTCATATATAGCCTTGTTCCCAGAACCCCAACCACCAGAGGGCAAGGTGGCCAAGCAGTCTAAGGTGCTGAACCATCGGCAGGGTATGAGCCCCACGAGAGTCCGGTTTCTTAACTTAGTCGTACTGAAATAGTTCCTATAAAGTTGGAATATGGAATTTCTCCTTGTCCCACCCATTTGCGCAGAATTTGCTGTATATGCCATGCGGTGCTCGGCTGCTCATGGTTCGGAGGTGACGTTAAGCTCTTGGTCCCGTGTGCGTGGCATCACTCCCGCATGTAACCAAAGTTGCCGACTCATCCCAAGAGCATCATCCTGCGTCTGTTACTTGCAACTCCATCACTCTTGGTACCAAAGTCCTCTAGTGTGATATGCAGGAACCCGCTTTACTGGAGGTTAAATTGATCCAGATCCACCCAGATGTTAGCGACACTCTGAAATGGTCCAATTTTTTGATGTCTCAAGAAGGTTACTATTTTTCTCATTTACCCTGTGAAATCTAGGCTAAAAGATATTTCGACTTTAAGTCCCAGTGTTTTTACCATGGCTTTATTAACGAAAAATTTTGCCCCATTTTGGTCAACCCATATGAATCTACAGTTTTACACAGTACTGTAAGACTGTGGGCTTTGTTTTTAAGCTTAAAACGAAATGGATCAAAATATGTTTGACACAAACCTTTCAGGTGGGGTTTTGGGGTCAAGATCATCCAATCAAGATGAAAAACCTCACAGTTAATTTCGTCCCCTTTAAAAAAACAATTACGTGCCCAAGGGGGGTTTCTGTACCCAACATTCATTTTTTTTTTTTGCGATTTTTCGGTAACGCAATTCACATTTTTCAAGGAGTTTTTTGCTAATTGTCTGATTTTATAATATGCTTCTTCTGATCTAAAAAAATTTAAATCCGCCCCGGCTTCATTTATTTATTGGGGTTGGGTCCCTAGGAACCCCCCCCCCCTTGGGCACTAACGAATGGAAAAAATCAATGTACGTCCTTCAGCAAGCACCTCCCCTCTGTTGAATTTTATTTTGGCATGGTTGTAGAAGAGTGTGTTGTCCATTATTACACAACCCGTTTCTTCATGGGAGAACCTATGAAGTACCTGCCAATAGCCACAGAGTACCCCCCCGCATGGGTACCATAATTATTGCTGGCTGTAAAAATGGGGGTACTCCAGGGGCTGAGCCAGAGTTTCAAAAACTTCAGGAAAAACAGGGTGTTTATAAAGCAATACATTGTGTAAAAAGTTTGTTGTATAACTTTGTGTAAAAAAAGGTTTTTTTCACCTATATGAGGTAATCGTGTATGTTTCGCCCCCCTCCTATGATTTACCCTGGCCGCCCCTGGGAAAAGGAAAAAAAAAAAGAAAATACTCAAGCCACCATGCCTAAGGTGTACATGCATACCTTAACCACGAGTCACCTCATGCAGGAGTACCTGCCTGGGTACTCTATCTTTGAGCTCGGTGTCATTAATTTTAGTAACTGATATCATCCATTTAATATTTAACATTTTTGTCAGCAGTGGTTAAAACCAAATTTTTAAATCCGGTTGTGTCCTTGCTAATGGGGGTGGCCGATTACACCTCACACTCAGCAATAATGCTATACATTTATTGGAGCAAAAGATAATTGAACGGATGCCCTTCCTATTTCAATCCAACGCCAACACTCGTCCCTGGACAGGTAGTACTTGTTTACCATGATACCAGTAGCCAACTAGGCCCCCTCAAAGGAAACTGACCTACTGTGTTAACTTTTTTACACAAATGTCATATAATAGGTTTTTTGGTGATGCTGAACTCGAATATAGATCTGCTATGCTTGAAAATGATCAGAAAAGGGTAAACCGTAATGTTTTTGGCGCCCTCAAGGGCCAAGTGCTCTCTTACTAGACATGCCGTTATTGGTTAATATTGTTAATTATTCCTACTATTGTATGCACAGGTTCAATCATGAGTAGGATGATTGCATTCCAGCTTGGAACCAGGAC
>JAMKCH010038608.1:0-64390 GCA_023653785.1 Ophioderma brevispina | reverse complement strand
GAACACAGGTAGTACGCACTGCGTATTGAAGTTATTTTAGGTTGAAGCGCTCGCGGCATCGCGTTTTGCTACTTCGCGCGCGCCTGCCAAAGTTTCGTCTCGTTGCGTATATGATCGTTGCGTTCAGGCGGTTGGTTCAATTGTTTTCACTGGTGATGGCAGTCCGTTCTTGTTATATTTAACCCTATAACGCGGCCCAGACGCAAGGCGGTGCAACGAACCGTATGGTGCGGGTGGTACCGGTTCGGAAAATGTTTCTCGTTGCATCAGGCGTCAACAAACTCTATTTTTGGTCGCCCAAATGACTCTCATACACCTTTCGTTGCATATGGGCCGTCTACCGGGAAAATGACGCGATGTTCCTCGTGATCTGGCCGTTCTTTACGGAAAATGATGCATTGTTCCCGCGTGCATTGGGCCGGTCTTCCCGGAACATGACGCATGTACCTCGTTGCACCTGGGAAGTCATTCCGGGGAAAATGATGCGATGCTTTTCACTGCATTTCGACCGGTTGCCCGAGAAGGCGCAAGTGTTGTCATCAGGCGGGGTGAAACTGTGTCCAAATGGCCCCTAGACAATGTTCGATATCGGATGGTGTGATCGCGCCACCCTTTTCGATAAGCTACTTTTAAATTATGCTAAAACGCATTCATGACTTAAACCGGAGCATGACGTAGCATATAGCGCCACTCACGACTAGATCGTAGCGAATAGCGCCACGCCACGACTGGCGAAACTATAAGCTCACAGATTCATGCAGTCAGTGTGCAGTACGCATCCATTATTTATTTATTTTTAGGATCCCTGTTCTAACGTGCATTGCCCACGCGATGTTCTGTGCATCTGGGACGTCTTTCCCGAAAATGGCGCGATGTTCCGCGTTGCATCTGGGACGTCTTCCGGGAAAATGACGCGATGTTCCTCGTTGAATCTGGGCCTTTAAGACCTGTACGCTTACTTATCCTGTGCCGGGGCGGAGAAAAAAACGGCCGAGATGAATGAAACGCAAACTTTGTTTCTTGTGCCATCTGGGCCGTTATAAAATAAAAATAGATGCACCTCGTGCATTGGGCCGTTGGTCGGCAAAACGACCAGTCCTGGCGTTAGGGTTAATAAGTAAGCGTAAAAAGAATCCAAAATTGGGTTAAAGAGACCTTAAATGATAAGCTGTTTTAAGAAATCGGGCGAGCCGAGCCCGAGTTCTTCCATGCAAAAATAATGGGTTAGTTGCCGGTTCAATTTGTCGTAAGAGCGATACCGGTTCCCAAAATCATACCTTTATTCTCTAAAATTATGCGTGACAGAAAACCTCTGCCTATTTTGCGCAAAGACGGCCTTGCACTGCTTCGCTCTCGACACATGCCTCTGTCCGATTCCTGTCTGGTTGATGGACAAAATTTTAAAGGCACCGTTGACAAAGCTAATTTAATTAAGATCTGGGAATGCCAATTACCGTAATTGACCCGATGATAGTCCCATGCTCGAGTTAAAAATCCCACCCTAAGTTTTAGGAAAATTTAAAAAAATGCTAAAGATCCGTTATTATCCCATGCCAAAAAAGTGGCCTCATGGAACTGCAAAATTCGGAGGGAAACCCTTCTTTTCAAAACAACAAACTTTTAGCCTTGATTCCAATGATATGCATTTTCAAAAGTACACAATACGAAATTCCATATTTATTCTTATATTCCATCTCAATAATGTTTCTAATGACGTCTGGAACCATTAAAGTTTTGTGAAACATACAGTAACGAGTATAGAAACAAGCAGAAGACCATGTTTCTGTCACACACTCTCAAGCGTCTACTTTCTCAGACGTGATTCTACAATATTGTTTTCACTCTTTTTCATAATAACATGTCCATAAAAATTATTCAGTTTCATAAAGTATTCATAACATAGTTTTTTGGTGGATTGTTTCTGAAACGAAAAGCCTAATTTGTGAAACAAGGCTGTGTGAGGGTCAGAGGGATTTGGCAAGCAAACCAATATGGCTGCTGCCAATTCACTGATGGCAAATTGGTTAAGTTTTCGCGACTATTTTTGTTCGTTTTTTGCCGGTTGTTTGCTTTAAAAAATCACTAAAGTAGTTACATTATAGTCATGGTTAGTGACTGACCAAAGCATGAAATTTTTCTTACTTCAGATGAGGGTGGCAACTACGTACTATCGAAAGAAAAACCGCTTTTTTCAACATTCTGAGTCTTCAAAATTCGGAGGACGTCATGAAGTGGCTTGGATGTGTATGTGGCGTGTAGGCCAAGACATTTTTCAATCCGGCTTCGGCAAGAGTTCGGCAATCCCACCCCCAAATTTCAAGTATGTTCAGCTTAAAAAAAGGGTGTTTGGGACTATACTCGGTCATTACGGTAATCAAAATTGAGGACATGTGGATTCATTTCCATCTATTAAAAACCACTTTGAGGTTAAAGGAGAACGTACTAAGAATAACTTTACAATATACCTATAAAAACTAATTATTTGAACAACTATCGAGTGTTTTCATGGAAAACGGAAATATACTAACCATTAAAACTGAATTTATAGTTAAACAATTTTGTCTGACCAGGCGCTTTGGATAACGTGGTACGCGACAGTGGCTCTTGAAATGGTTCTTCAGGTAAGCACGGCTGATCATTTAATGAGCCATGACTTGCAAAGATCATGATAATTTGAGTTATCATAATACATGGAAGCACACAGATGTATCACATGGCAGCGATTTAATGAAGAACAGATTCATCCTAGGCAATAAAGTACTTTTTGTCACTATAAATTAAGTGAAGAAAGGGGGGGGGGGGGGGGGTAGGACACGATCTGCTAATTTGGGCATTGGGGATTTCCAACGGTGGTAATTTGTGGAACTGCTACGTAGAATTTAATATGGCAGTCTCGACAAATGGGTCCCAGTGAAATTGTCAAAAGCAATATCTTAAACCTATGTTCAAAAAAAGTAATAATATCCTGATAATTTAGGAAAAAAATTATTTAATTCAAAAATCGTCGGGGTTAGTGGATCCAATTAACCCCCACTGCCAAAATAGTTGTAATTCCAATAACGGTCATTTAGATTTAAATATTTGTGACCACGCCTAGTCTTAGTCAAGTTCTGTGGGAAACCGTTCGATATGCATAAGAGCGCCCTCCTACCGTTAAGAGTCTTTGAACAGACTAGCACCTGAGTTGAAATGCCGTTTAATTCGCAGTTGCTGTTAGGTTGGCACCTTCCTAACCCCCCTGGGTGACAACCAGTGCCAAATTTTAGAAAAAATGCAGTGGGAAGAACACTTTACCTATCCTCTTGTATATTGTCCACCTATATTGCATCCAGACTTTAGATAAATCACAGTGGAGAAAGTGTGATTCACTAATTCAAGACTTGCCTTTGGAACCACAGGTCCCTGGTTCAATCAAATCCCCTTAGCAACTCCCACCTTTCTTACCGTATCTCCGATTGGCTCATCACATGAAATAACATGGTATATAACCATCTAGTAACCAATCCAATAGATCTGCTGTACATGTATGTATGCACCCAGAGGGTGGTTTTTGAATCATTCCCATGATGCATAGCATTATGTGCATATACCGTACTGTTACTAAACATGTTAGTACTTTAGGGATAAAAAGTGTTTGAAAAGATTTCAGAACCACAAGAACATTTCATAATCATGGCATAAAAATCCCTAAGTACTCTCATTTTGTGGGTTCAAAATGATTGTTTTAAGTCCAGGTTTTTATGTGTTTTAAGAATAGGATTTTTGTGTGATCACATGACCCATTGAGGTGAAATTACCCATAACTGGTGCTTTGTGGGATTGACTACTCAAAACACCCTCTGGTATGCAACCTAAGACTTTGACTCATTTGCATCATTGGCAGGCAGGGCCCATTGAGTGAAACAGAGTTGCGATGGCCATTTAAACACTACTTCCATTGACCACTTAGTTTAAACATAATAATAATGGTTATCAAACCAAATAATGGTTAAAACAAAAACAGCTGTGAGCCTACCTATAATGAATTTAACCATAACCACTCGTGTATAAGCCCACCTTTGGGTGTAAGCCCACCCCAATTTTAAAGAAATACAGGAGCTAGCATACACTCGGTATAAGCCCAGGTGGTAATTTCTTAGCATTCAGAAACATGTGTCAGTAACCACAAACAAAAATCACATTTTCAAGTATCCATGTAGGGCCCAATGGATGGGATGGCTTGTTGATAACAATACTTTGAGAAATGTGGTGGGAAATTGAACTTTTTATTTTTAAATGTTTAATATCTCTAAAATGTGAACATTAACTTTTTAATATATCTATGCAATTTTGTATCTGATATTTCTGCCCAAGTTCTAGCCCCTCCTCAGTATAAGCCCACCCCTAGTTTGAAGTAAAATCGTCTTCCTTTTTGGGGGTGGGGCTTATACCCGAGTGCTTACGTTAATATGCCTAGCACTAAACACCCTACTGTTTTTCAAATATGGGAGATGGCGACTTCTAAGAAACATCTAGTTTGAGATTTTTATAATTTCATGAGTTAATCGTGAAATGAGGATCCTGTCGCGAAGTATGGGAAAAAGATTTGAAGGATGCTGTATCAAAATTTTCAATTGGGTGATCCACCCTCTGAGAAATGTGAACATGGGGAGCATTGTAAAAAAAGGGGGTAAAGATTATAGTTGTCTAGGTTTCGGGCCATACCTTTGCAGGAGCCAGGGATTTATTTGGGGTGGAATTTTTGGTAAAATTGACCTAAGCCCCCTAAAATGGTCTTTTTGAAACCTCTCTTCATCAAAAATGGACTTCTTGTAAAATGTTCTAAATTTTGGACCTTTTATCAAATTATCAGTGGTCATTTTGTGTTATTTTTGTTAAATCCCCTAAAATGGTCTTTTTGAAACTCTTCATCTAAAAGTGGACTTTTGTCAATGTCTCTAAATTTGAGCCATTTTATCAAAATATTCAGTGGCACTTTTGTGGAATTTTTGCACAATCCCCCCCCCAAATACAGGGCATGGTTAGGTTCAACCTTAGCTAAAAAAAGCACCTAAAGGGTCATCCCTGGGCTTAAATGTATCAAAATCAAATGCTCCGATTTTGTTGAAACTGGTGTTAAGTTGTTCTGGTCATACATATAGTTAAAACATAAAGATACCAGGGCCGGAAATTCGAGGCGAACCCGCGAACCGGTTTGCTGAAGGTTCGCCCACAATTACACTTGCGAGAACCAAAACGGGTTCGCAGCCAAAATTGTGCCAATCAAACAATAAAAACATTAAGTGATATGTTATTGTGTTATTGTGACAAAAAATGAAAAGATATCATAAATTCACTTGATGTCCAAAAATAAGCGCCAAAATAGTGAACAATGTAAATAATAAAGTTCCATATCATGACCCTTCCGCGAAGTGTTTCCACTTGCATGAATAACAATAGAACAATGTTTGCTTTTGATCAATATCGGATACAAACCGATACGTAACTTCAAAGCTCATTCCTAATTGGTGTTGCGACCACTTTAATACTGGCGTTATTCTACCAATAATTTAATGCACACTGAGCACGTCTACTCGAATTGTGATGTCATAATTCGGAAAAGGTGCTTACCTGTACCCAAGATAAAAGACCCTCGATTCCATGTGTAAGTAATGCATTTCAGCAATTTCGTTATTAATTTTAGGCAACAATTACATATTTTAGAAAACAGATAGATTGTCACATTTGATATGTATACCGATTAAGATTCAAATGCAAAATTTTGGGAAAAATTCGAAAAGTTTAAAAAGTCCTATCCGGGGTATCGCCTGAATGAGGTGTGTTTACGATCAAGCTTTTGACAGGCTGATGAATTCGGAGCGAAGGCCGCATTCTCCGGAGCTTTGACAAATGTTTCTTGGACAAAAAAACGGAATCATACTGGAGTTTTAAATAATTAATTGCATTGATTTCATGATGCGTCTTAGTAGACGTCGTCCCACCCCCCAAAATCAGTAATAGCAAGGCTACAGTAAATAAGTGGCCGAGAGAAATAACTTCTTTAGTACACATTTAAATACTATTAAAATAATTTTATACAAGCCATTCAACTCACTCTATGCATTAACCATTTTGTAATTAATAAAAATTAAAAGAAATGAAGTGTTCCAAAGGAAAATTTTTAAGACTTGGCTTAAAGTGTTATTGTCATCCTGTAATGCATTTTTGTCAAGTCCTGGGATTTAGTTGTATAGCAGAATGTGTAAACCCGACAAATTCTGAGATTTTTTTTACTACTACATTGTAAATCTTTTTAAATTATCATTGACATAAATATCCTCATTTGAAAAAACACACAAAAGGAATGTTCATTTAATCTGTTTATAGACAAACAACTACCAGAATTCAGTTTTGTCAATTACCAACTTGAACCAGTTCCTATTATTGTTATTTAGACTATACACATCCATTTCTTATTTCAATATAATTGCGAATTTTTTTTGTCGGTTCCGCAAATTCCTTCTATAGGAGAACCTAAAAGCAATGGAACTGAAGGTTCTCGAGGCTTCTCTCAAAGGTCCTTTTTTATTTTTTGTAGAACCTGAATAGGTTCTCGCAGACTCCCGCCGAATTTTCAGGGCCTGTAATATACGTACGTGCATCAGACCCATTTTTGTTAATGGGGAGTGTAACATCAACAGACATACATTTTCCTAATTAATCTGGGTGTTGTTCTAGTTCTGTGGATCTCCCTCTACAGGTAAGGGAAATGGTTCACGCCTCTCTCAAAAGTTAAGAGCTTGGTTTGATACCCTTCTCAATAAAACTCAAACACTCCACCATCCCATTGTTCCAGCAGCTTTTAAAACAACAACCTGCAACACATCCATTTCAAATGCTTTTTGGACAATCTGCGAAAGACGACACATACATGTGTATTGGACGGTCATATCAAAGGCTTGGTCAAGCTGTGGCAAAACGTGAAATCCTTTCATGCTATTGACACCACAAATACCGGGAGAGATCAGAACAGGTGGTCTCATACAGACGGATTAGGCATAAAAAAAAGTGTTTTGGGTTAACCCGGACCCGACCCTAAAAAAACCTGCCGACTCAAAAGTTTTGTATGGCAATTAGCACCAAAATAAAAAAAATATTCTCTCGACCGAACCATTATTTTCATCCACAAATTAATTTTTTTTGTTTTTTACCAACCCAAAGTGAAAAAAATAAAAAAACAAGTAAAATAAAAGATTTTTGCTATATGTCATTGAAAAAGCTTCTCGATAGTAGCAGATGTATTCCATTTTAGAGGTAACACATTAAGATCTATTTAAAAAAAAAAATGAAAAAATATGCACCCGACTGTCCGATCGACTCTGATATTTTTTCTGTTAGGCCAAACAAACATTTTTTATGCTTTGTATGTGGTTAGTTGCGTCGTGAATATGTTATGCATAGGAAAATGTAACAGGCTGACAGATAATAAGATGAAAATGTGCACCTTTCAAATAGTGAACCAAGCAGGTGTTGGAACATCAAGGTTTTAAGCACACATAGGTCTAGGCTAATACTCCATCTATAATTACAGCAATGCCAAGAAAAAAGTCTGAAACTCGCACTAATGAATAGTTAAAAGTTAGTCAGTTTAAGACATTGGGGTCTATGCAATAGGCTCATTGGGTGATGTTTTTTTTTTCGTCTGGTCACAAAACCATGACAAAAAATTGCTATGAGGCTAGCACAAACAAGTTTGCCGATAGATCATTAGAGATATAGATCAAATGACAAACAATATTTCATTTGTTTAAATGACTAGCCCCATAGCCGGGTTGTACATATCTTTTAAGACACATCAGTGCTTCACTCGAAGAGTAAAAATCTTTGAAATTAGCAAGGATGGCTTCAAAGTGAAGGATGAGTTTGTAGAAATCCCCTTAGTTACTTTTTACAACTGAAAAAGGAAAAAAAATAGTAATGGCCAAAGATTGAACCTTCATTCACTTAACTTACGTTGTAGTTAGAGTGTCTGTACGGACAGTATTGACTAAATATCCGAGCTTCTGTCCTTAGGTTTGTTCAGCATTAGCACTAGTATACAAATATTGACTGCTCGCGAGGGAAAGGTGCATAATAACTCCGAGGGGGTGAATGGAGACCGTGGGCCTAATATTTCCCGAGACCGAAGGTCGAAGAAAATAGTAGGCCCGGGTCTCCAGTCACCGAGGGGAGGAATGTTGCACCATTTCACGATATAGAGCAGTACAGAATTTGTTTATATACATATAAAATATTCTGTCATTTGAAAAATGGCCAAAGTCTCGTCGAGATCAGCTACCACCGCAACTCAAGCCTAGCAAGATTAAAAATGCAGGGAAAAAGTTCCATAAAAATGAACTATTTCCCCGTGATGGGGAAATAGTAGCTTTTATGGGAACTTTTAATCCCTCCTGTGAAATTTTGGGGAACTAGTCTCAAATATTTTATGGTCACGTGATATAGTAGCCACCATCAAAAATGACAGAAATATTTTTTATGTGTTATATAATAGGGTATGTTAGGATATTTATACCTTCTTAGCAAGACATGCAAAATCTGATTCTTGATTAATTTTTGTTCGTTTTTCTGATTTAGCAAATCACTGATAGTGCCTTTAAAATAAAAATTCCAAGCAATATCCCCAATTTTCACTCTTGTGTACACAAACATCTCCTCCCCTTTTTTTTACTATCTTAAATTCCACCAAGGTGATTTTTTGGTAGGCTAATATCTAAATTACTTTTTAACAATTTTGGCAGTATATATTGACATCAAAGTTGTTTCTATTGCAAATTGTTTTGGGTCAGGTCATAAAGTTATCCTCATATCACTGCCTGGGTTTTATTTACAATTAAATTCCCCCTGTTTTATCTGATTAAATAGCATTATCACCTGGGGAGGGGTTTTCTAAAACTCCATATTTTCACAGGGTAAATCTTTCTTCCACACAAACTATACTTTGGTCACAAAATTCCCCTTGCCATATTTTCACTGCATAATCATGGACGGATAGAACCTTAGCATTTCCAGCTCTAGCACGTTAATACAATCTGGGATCCCAATTTAATTACAAAATCGTTTATTTATGATAAATACGCCTTTTTGAGCATTCTCGTTCACAGGTTTTAGGTTGTCCTAGACAGTTGCCACATATCTTTTTGAGATATAAATTTGAAAATTTGGCCCTCTTCAACAATGTGCTGTTATTGCTGGAAATCTTCCCAGGTCCTCAAAGGAAAAATCCTGCTATTTGAGAAAATTAGTTTTGGTCATTATGTACAATTACAATGTACACTATCAAAAGGGTTGATCTTCAAACAATAATTATATTTTTAATACTCAATTTTAATGGAATTTGTCCACCCCCCCCACCCCCAACGGGCTCTACCACTTGCTTATTCATTTTGGTTGGATATATTACCTAGTTTCAATGCACATTTTATAATGTTCTTATTAAAATAAGAACACATAATTTTGTCAATCAAGGTACTAGCAAGCATTTCCGTTTTCAGACCAGATACTGCTTTTATGTACCTCACACGTACATAGGATAAAAAGGGTACAATATTTGAATATTTGCAGGAATAGCTTAAATTGAACGATAGTCTGCTGTAGAATTCTCATAGGCTTGCTTTTTCAAACTGTAAAATTTGACAGAAAAGGAAAGATATCGGCAGTGTATTCCAAGATTGAATTCCCATTCAATTACTTGTTGGTAAGTGTCCGTACGGACAGTTACTACAATTTCAGATTTTGTCATACTAGCATTGCTTCTCTGTCTTATCATTTGCAGTTTTTGTTGTATACTCGTATTTTACTACCGTATTGTTCCTAAAACGCCCGGTGGCGGTGCCTTTTTCAATCACAGATGGGGGGGCTTTATTACAGTCAAAAAATGGAAAGTCAAAAATCCCCACAAAAATCAACCTTACACAAGTTTATAAAAGAATTAATGGTCGGGTCCAGATGTCGTTAAACACATGAAATCCACGAACACCACTTGGTACTTTGTAGAAAGTATTGATGACAAAGCAGCGATTATGATAACGTTTTACCACAGTCTGGCCACATTAAATCATGTGATTTAGGTAATCTTAACTCATTTTAAAACATTAAAATGTTTTATTCAAAAATCGTAGGGGGGACGTTTATTAGAGCAGGGGCTTTATTAGGAACAACACGGTATAGTTGCAAAAATGTGATTTTTGATGATTTTTTGATTTTCCTGATTTATCAAATCACTGGATAGTGCCTTTAAGTACTCCATTAGGCCATTGAATTGCAAATATATATAGCAGACATACGAAGCTGGAAACACTGGAGACAGTGTCTTGTCTTGAATGCAAGCTTTCGCCCAGGGTCACCTTCCGAACCCTTTTAATTGTTTAACCCAGGCTCTTACAGGTTATTTTTCCCACCTCCCCCCAGCATTTTTCACACATAAACTGTGAAAAATATCTCCGCAATAACAAATGAACACTTACATTTCAAATTACTGTATATAAAGTTTATTAGTGTGACAGGAATATGCTTGGTGTCAATCAAATTGATTGTTATCAGTTTATTGATTATATACAGTGTTGATCTAATAGCACCAGCTGTAGCCAATCACCTCCTCTCCCTCTCATCCCAAAGCAATACCAGGAGCAGCATACTTAAAAATTGTTAAGTTAATAAAGAACAAATGTACAGGTAAAAGTTGAACTTTCAGTAATAATAGCTGATAAATTTTACTAATTGACATTATATCTTGAAGAATCCACCTGTCATTTAAACCATTAAGGGGGATTACCCATCTAAGTCCCAATTTTTTTTTCATCTTGATAGAATGGCCTCATCACCAAAAGTCATCATCTGTAAAGTTCCCACCAATATTTAACCCGTTTGAAGTGAGGGCTAAAATCATGAATTTTTAATCCCCACAGAGTACGGTTAAAATTAAATAGTCTCAGAAGACTGCCACGCATCTCTGGGTCATTCCATGCCAATCACCTAAGGTCCCCCAAGTCATAACCTCAGATTTTGATAAAAGTCCCATGAAATTGTTCCTTCTGTGGGTATAATGAATACCTACCGAAAATTTAAGATTCAATAGTCCAAGCCTGTTTCAAAATTACAGCCTGTTGAAAATTTACTCGGGTACCCCCCCCCTTTTAATAAGCGCCTCGCGCCGTAATGGTGATTTTTTTTTTTTTCTATTTTCTGAGACTCCTATCTTATATTTGGAAGGGGTACCAAGTGCTGAAATTGGTACTCCTAGTAACGTTTGCCATTCTTTTACAGAATACTTCTGCAATCATAACCAGAGCATCTCACCACATTGTGAAGTTACAAGCATCAAAACTCAAGTTTTAGCTAGCCGATATTATTTTTCAATTTTTCAAGGGGCCCTGTGCCCTATCAAATATCCAAGAATGCCTCAATTTTGGTGTATATAATACTGAAGTCATATATTCTATTCACTAAAGGGGAACAGGCTAAAATAAAACTTTAACAGGATATGTTGAGTGTCCGAAATGGTCCCACACACAATATTCTTTAAAAAGCGCCTCCTTGTGGTGGGATGTTGACCATGTTAACAGTTACTCATGTCTTGAAATTTACAACAGAGAGAGATACATTGGTCCTTTTTAATATTATCCAAATTTCAGCAATGTGACTAAACTCCTTCATGGTCAGTTTAGACACATTCCTCCATATACTTACACAGTTAAGAATGGGGTCAACAACACTTTCTGAATAAAGATATATTGTTCCTAACGGTGTATACTCTATGGGACAAAGGTAAAACCATGAAATGAGTGGTCCATTGCTGAAATTTGGCACACATAAAGGGCCCATAAATATCTCTCTGTGTTTTTTTTTTTTTTTTTTTTTTTTTGTAATATTAAATAAATACCCTGAGCAACTGTTCAAAAGGTCAACCACCCACCACAAGGGGCGCTTTTTAAAGAATATTGTGTGTAGGACCCACTTCGGGCACTCGGCATATCCTTATTAAAAGGTTTGCTTTAGCCTGTGCCCCCTCTAGAGTCTAGGTAATACCCAATATTACATACAACAACATACACCAAATTTAAGCATTCTCTGGATATTTCATATGGAGGCCTGCCCCCCTTGAAATTGAAAACATAATTTTCGCTAGCTAAAACTTGCGTTTTTTTGGATGCTTGTAACTCGCAATGGGTGAGATGCTCTGTTTTGGATGACATATTCTGAAGATTGGGCAGACGTTACTTAAGTTAACCAAATTTCAGCTTGGCCCACCACCGCCCTGATTCCAATTAAAGATAGTGAGTCCTCTGTGAACAGTGAATAAACAATCACACAATTTAACCATCGCGAGTCGGCTAAAAGGGGGGTTCCCTAGTATTTGTTCAGTCAGGCTGGTAATTTCTTAACACGAACGGGACTTATAGCCTAAACTTTTCGGTAGGAGTTTCATTATACCCTAGAGGAACAATTTGATGGATTTCATCAAATCTGAGGGTTAATCACCTGGGACTTTTTCTGATCAGCTTGGTAATTTGGCATGGATGACCTGAATGATTTCAGATTTGAAAAAAGCCCTGGTTGCCAAAACAATTTCTGTGTACTTATCATGATCCATCATAAAATACCCTTGTGTCAGGGCAGGGGGGTAGGACACGATCCCTCGATTTGGGCATTGGGGATTCCCATGCCTAAGAAAAATGATGCTCCCGTGGACAGTCTGTTTTTGCTGACTTATTTTCAGTGGGGACCAGATCTTGAGAACCACTCAACCACAATGAATAATTTTATTAACCATTCACCTATAACGAGATCACCGAAGCAATTAAAATTCTCAAGAATTTCAAATTTAAAAAAGGGGAAAAGTTCACTTTCCTTTGTGGGTTAAAAGTTTTTATTGGGTCACGATACAGGCTAAGAGTAAAGCACACACGCATCATCAATCATCATTGTTTTCGCACAAGAACCCCCACATCTGTTTTAGACAACTAAGTGTATTGGTGTTGTTATTTTTTCCCGTAATGGTCTCTGTCCTGAGTCGGTGGGATTTCTGGCATAAATTGTGGCAAGAAACCAGTCAGTTGTGATAAACCATACCATTACATGTAAACCCAGTTGACAACCCTTTTGTGCTTGTAGAACAGATATTTTGAGGCCAGAGTGCAGCATGCATGGGGGCAAAATCACAGTTGCTGCACTGGCAACACAATGAAACAACAAACTAAAGTTCTTGCCCGATGATGTCAGGTGGGTTTCCATACACGAATATATGCAGATCACTACCGAAAACACGTCGTGTAGCTCATTCTAGAAATACTTTGGCCCTCGAACTGATTCAGGCATCTGGATCCAGGGATCATAATCTCGACCGACATCCCTGCACGGGCAGCACTCATCCAACCCCGATCATCTTCTTGTCCACTTTATTTGTGTCATATTATACAACACAACACCTATGTCCCTCCCTGGAGGCACCCAACTTTTTTTTTCAGGTAGCGATGTGCGAAACCCCATTCCAACTGGGGGGGGCTTCCCTTGCGAACTCATATTTGTCTCTTAAATTAGAGCCCTCAGTAATTGAAATTTTGGAGAAATTTTACAACTTTGAAACTGAAAATTTTGGCAAAATTCAGCTTCTGAGCACATTTCACAAAAGGCACTTTTAGCAATGAAACAGGCGAACTCGTATTTACGCGATGCGTAAAGTATGTACCCGCCGAATGTTGCGATCACTAACATGTAATAAATTCACTACATACCCCTACCCCTCCCCAATAACCCCGCAACACTCCACCCCCTCCCCAACCCCCCCAAAAAACTCATCCCTCCCCCACACCATGCAAACACCCCCCCAGGTCCCTCCCCAACACCCCAGCCAATACCCAACCCCCTCCCCAACACCCCCCGCAATACCCAACCCCCACCCCCTCCCCAACCCCTGCATACCCAACCCTCCCAACACCCCTGCAACAACCCCCCCCCCCTCCCGCCACACCCCACTCTCCTTCCCTCATCCCTCCGCAACATTCTGCAACACTCCCATCCCCCTTCCAACACCCCACAACACTCCCTACCCCCTCCCCAACCACCCCACAACACTCCTAACCCCCCCTCAACCCAACCCCCCACAGACCTCCTACCCCCTCCCGCAACCCCCATGCAACAACACCCCACCCCCTCCCCAACACCCCCGCAATACCCACCCAACCCCCTCCCCACACCCTCCGCATACCCACCCCTCCCCTCCCCAACACCCCGCAATAAACCCCACCCCCTCCCCAACACCCCACTCTCTCTCCAACTTGCCGCTCCCCACACCCCACCCCGTCCTTCCCCTACCCCATCCCCCCCTCCCCACAGCATAGCATGCCCTCATATAGCGAAAGAATTTGCCTATCCAATTTTACCGTCTCAGAGATACAGCAATTAACGCATATTAATTAGCTCATTTGCAATACCTAAAGCGCATAATATCACATACTTTCAAATTGCAAAACCAAAGGGATGTGCCCCATAAACGCTATTATGTCAGGCCAGTGATTTTGAGTATCCAATGTAACGTTTAAAAAACTAGCATTACGCTGATTTTTGCATATTAATTAGCTTCATGTGCAGACTCAATTTGCCCGAAATACCGCCCAAATCTAAACAGGTCAAGAACTCTTCAGCCTGCTTCCTCCACCAGTTACACATATACACCTTACGGAACTGCGCCCACGAAAACTTGTACACAGTCTTGCATGAAAAATTCTCATAAATTATGCAAATTAGATTTAATTAGCATATTTTACGGTCACAATCCTAATCATGGGATCAGTCGAAACTGATCAACCACCGGCTTTGGTTCAGGAAAAACATATTTGGTGTGCCCATCCCATGTCCCCACCAAGTTACATCAGTGTCCGTCCCTTACAGAACTCAAGACGGACGGCGAACGGACGCTCGCTCGTCTTCATAGTCCCCGTTCCGAACTCGTTCGCCGGGGACAATAATATGCTTCACCTGGGACCCTTAACTGCTGGTAGGTGCAAACTGCAAAAGGGGTCTTAAGGGCAGCACATAGCTGTACCTCTTTCCTATGTCATCCCCTATCCTTACCTCTACGTTGGGTTCTGATGTCCGGCCAGTACCACAAGTGTATCCTGGCATTTGCAGGCAGCTTGTGATCTGGCATTACAATCTTAAACCTCTGCACGCCGTCTTGATCTCGTCCATCTGTACTCGATGACATCCCTGCCAGAGGCAAGCACTCATCTAACTCCAGATCATCTGCTTCCGCCCGACCTTCTTTCGGGGCATTCTGGAAAAGATTTGGTGCACCAGCATTCCACTGCTTCTTTACTCAAGATGTGGACATACCAGTTGTTTTTGGTAACCGCTAAATACGTGCCCGCATATGAGGAATGTGTAGCTTGGTGTAAAAAAAGGAGAACCATGTAGCGAATGTTCTCGGGCACGACAACAGTATCGTGCTCCAGTTTAACAAACCAGTCATAGTCCTGGAGAAAGTTATCATGTACATACTGCAGGGCCACTTTGGCCCTGGACCAAGCGTCCGACTTTCCCTCTGGCATTTTGATGTTGATAACACCGAGGTGCTTTGTTCTCTACACTGCTCACAACTATCAATTTATTGCAATGGTATGCCCAGGATTTTACGATGGATTTGGCATGGTTACCAACAAACTGACGAGGTGCGACAACATAGCACAGTACCTTGACATTATCAAACAGAACAGAACTATTAAATTGGGGATCAAAAGTATTTTTCTTTGAATACTGATTCAAGGAACTCGCAAGTGCAAGCACATCTTCTTTTACAACTTGTTCTGTATCCCCAGGAAGTTTTAAATAAAAACTGTTTCCTCCAACGGCATACTCGCCTCTGTTGATTGGTTCACCAGCTTCTTCAGCCGTGGCTTTTATCACTGGCTGCAGCTGCAGCTGCGAATTCCCCGTCCCAGTTTGTTCAAAATAAATTCATAAATTACTATATACAATTGCAGAAAGTATTCCGGCTGTCAGCCCAGATAATATGGAAAGGAACGCTTGTGCTCCCATCATGAAGTTCGGCTATTTACATTCAACAAAATCTGAAAAAAGAAAGAAAGAATGAGTAACTTCTTAAAGTAAACACTAGTTTTTATGTTTTTTTTTTGATTAACCAAATGGTGATGACCCGATTTAATGGCCTCCACCCCAAAACCCCATCTGCAAAGTTTCACGCCAATATTTCAATCCGTTTTGTTGTGTGAGCTAAAACCTGATTTTGTAAGCCCCATAGGCTCTGTAAATTAATATTGTTCGACCGACAATTGGGACACATTTTCGCTAATACCTTCCAAACCAAATATCCTTTAGCCCTAAGATTTGACAGGGTAAATTTATGAGAAACTGGCTTTCTTCAGAAGTTCAGACACCAAAATTTTGACCACTTCCGGCAAAATCTTGGGTTCTGGGGACCTGGGGTCCATTCCGAAAACTTGGTTGTAAATCTATGTGCATACTTTGTCATGCCTGAGTGGAACAATTTGTCCAACGCACTGTGTAACTGGTATGAAAAGGTATATACGCAGTTAGTACGAGTTAGTATACACGTAGGGTTATATATGCATGAGTTTGCAGGGTTATGCATGAGTTGGGTAACAAACCTCAGGCTATTGCACACTTGGGTTGTTTTAGAGGACAGGTTTGGTCAAGTTAACCTATTGACCTCCGGTGAAACCACCCTTAGTATAGTGTTATCATCTATTGTATTACTATTAGTGTTATCTTAGTCTAGTGAATGTCTGAGCGACATCGGGCTAGCTTCGACTGGGACCAAAATATGCCCCGTATGGCTCTGCCTAGGTGCTTCGCCTCGAACCCTACCCGGTGACCGTACACTTTGAAGTTTTGAGTTAAATGCAATATGTTGCAAATTTTCAGTGTAGGCCTATTTATAAGGGAAAATAAGAGGGTCTTGAACAAGACTATAAACATTTATGTATACATGTGTGTATAGACTATAGTATAAGTGCCATAGGATACTGTGAATAATAAAAAATCCAGATCCGGAATTTCATAACAAAGTTGTGATTTTCTATATATGAAGGATTTCGATTTGAGCTTATCTATTTCACACAGTGATTAGTATTATGGACAAGCAAATGTTATGTGGCAAAAAAGCATGATTTTTTTGAAATTGAGGTGCCCTCACTGGAAATCTCTGAGGTAGGAATGACCACACGCCACAGCCAGGCCAGGCTGCAAATTATTAACTCCACAAAAGTTGTGACACATACCCAAGGCTTAACTGTGTAATCTTATGGGAAAATCATAAATTTGAGTTTTGGACGTAAGAAGCCAAATGACATGGTAAAAAGAACATGTATAATCTTTGAAACTTTTAAGTTACCAGGTTATGATAACTCCAATTTTATGGAATGTTCATTTATTTGTAATTTGCCCTCCCGTTTGTCAAAATATAAGCATATAAATACATTTTTGTTTAAAAAAACAAAGGTAAAACAAATGATGCATTGACACTGCCCTCAACATTAATGTGTCCATAACTCGGCCAATTTTTGCATGACACATAGTGAACCCCGTCAGTTTTTATTTTAGAATCTTTTCATGAAACCATTTTATTTCGAATTTCCAACTCAAATGTTTCTTGGTAATCTTCAGTCTGCATGGCCTGTAAGGCTTGTCAGTTATAGCTACAATTAGTGTAAACCCATCGAATGTGTGTCCTCAGTTTGCTCAGTACAAACCTCGACACATAAGGACCGACATAGGAGTGCATTGCGCATGTTGGTTGAACATTTGACTGTTTACTTTCATTTGACAGGAGTAACTCTACTCAAATACAACGACTGTAATTCTGGACAGTGGACAATATGTATCTAACAGATTTAGACACTGAATTGCAAGATGGTCACTCATCCACGCTATTTCACACCTTATGAAAATAGCTTTATCAACGACCCTCAACAATGAGATGATGGCAGTGCTGGCTTGTTTGTGATGTATCATGATTATTTACAATGCACAAAACTCTTTTTCCTTGATTTTTTTTATGAAATTGACAATGTAATCATTCTTGTGTGAAAATTTGAACTTATTTGTCACAATAAAAAAGTGATTTTAGGCCAGCAGATTTAGGATAAGTTTCACTGATATAATGTTTTGAAGCCAAATTACAGCATGTAAACAAACCAACTTATGAAGTTGGACATATGACAGCGGTTCAAGCTTTGACTTAGGTTTGGTGGACAGAATGGGGAACTTAAAGGGAAAAAGATATCCTACTTAAACATTTCTATGGGTGAATTTTGTGTGTAGAACTGATCTGAAATCAAATAAAAAAAATGCAGAGTTATGAACTTGAAAATTTTCCCATAGCACTGTACAAGCATATTTTGGCCGAAGTTCCTCAAATTGGCAAAAATCGGTTCGCCAAAAAAAAATAAGTCTTTAAAAAACTGAGGACTCCTAGGGCTAAACAAATATAAACTGATCTAGAGGGAGTCTGGGCTATAGCAAGTTGATATTGTTTAGCCTTAAAACCTCACCGTTTGAAGGACTTATTTTTTTTTGCGAAGCCCTTTATTTTTAACCTCCGAAAGTTAGGGGTGGTTAGGGTAAAATATTACTTACTTTATTTTTTTCAGTACATTCAAACTTAGTAAAGTTTTATAACACTATTTAGCTATTGAAACTCTGAACAAAAAGACGTAAGAAGCATCAACAAGCTCATCCATTGAGGAGTTATGCTTTTTCAATCACAAAAATTGGGCGAAAATGGCATTTTTCCAAATAAATTGTCACCCTGACGACGACTTTCTAACCCGTTACAAAATAAAGAAATAGATTGATCCCATTTAATGATTGAATATTACAAATGTAACCCTGTCAACCTGATAGCCATAAAAAAATTAGTCACTACAAAGTAGTTTTCCTTTCATCACTCACAGGAAATTAGCAAGTCTAAATTTTTGTCACCCGAATACGGACCATTTTTGGCTAAAATTGGCCTAAAAAACTGAATTTTTCTCAAAAAATCAGTGAACACTATGGGGTTTTAAGTGCCAAAAATCGAAAAATTATATGACATTTACCATAGAAAAACAATGAAGTAATCAGAATTTGACTTTTTCACCCCTAAATATTTTTTGCACACCCGTGTCCGCTAAGCGTAAGTCAAAGCTTTAAGCACTGTCATAGGGGTGTACATGGGTTGACAAAATAACTATAGCTGTCGCAGTGTCGCAAGAGTATTGAATGGCTGTCACTGGATAAGAAGCCAAGTGTTACCATGTAGATCCTGCATATATGTGTTGTGCTTTCAATACCCTGTCTTACATGGGACAGTAGGAACCCATGGGTTTGATCCATGTACGTGGCAAAGTAATCTTTTTATAGTAGTAGTAGTAAAACCAAAGTTTTGTCCCTGGCTAATGAGGTGGCCCGATACCACCTCACAGTGATTTTATCGCATTTTTTTATCAAGCTTATTGAATTTCGTAATCACATGGAAGACTTGTACTAAAAGAAATCCATTTTGGTGGTTAAATGAGCTCAATACCTTGGAGAGTTATGGTATTTTAAGATTTAATTTGAACATTTATTTGGTCGGAGACAAATTTGTGTCGGGTTGCTCATGTCAAATAATTGGCTATTTTAATTTCTTTGGGTGATTTTTACTAGAAAATTGGAGTGAATTTGGTATCACTGCCAAGCTCTTTCCAAAGTGTCCTTGCTGTTTAAAATAAGCTCCACATCCACATACTGTACAAAGTTTGTACCATGTCCTGATATGTCAATTGCATTACACAATCACTCTGTCCCACTCAAACAAAGTTGTGAAGAACCCCAATTTCCCCAAAGGAGAAAATAGCTAGCTTTGCAACCCTGGGTTGGTGTCAAACGCCCAAGGCTTCGTTTGACACCAACCCGCAGGGGGAACATTAGGTAATATGCTGGCCAACCTCCCTCCTTCCCCCCCTGACCCCCAAAACACACACCCCCATAACTCCAATTACAGTGGCATGCAACATACTTTTTCTGGGTGGGGCACACTGAGGGGTTGGGGCACACATGGAAGGGGATGGGGCACAAGGGAAAGGGGGCACAGGGGTAAAGTGGAAGAAGTCTTTGGGAAAATGAATTTTTTGGGGGGTAATTCTAAATTTTGATTTTTAAACAATTTTGGCCAACATCCTTGTCACTGTTATTGTGCCCATTTTTGTGATTTTGCTCCATATCACTATTTTTGCCAATTTTTTTTTTTTGGGGGGGGAAGAAAAAATTAGGGGAAATTTCCCCCTCCCCCTCGCTGGCACTGCTACTGCCCATTTACTCATTAATACAACATCCGCCAGTGAATAAAACGCAACCATATACCATTAAACCACAAATTTAAAACTAAGTAATTACTAATTAGTGCACTTATTAAACTGAGAGCATCAATGATGCCTAAGACCCACGTATGGTGGAACTGGAAGGATCCTTGGAGACCCATGCATGACACCTAACAGTATTGTTGGCATACAGTTTTAAGAACAAATAGATTCAGATGGACAAATATGCTCTGGCAAAATAGAAAATGTAGTTTGCAGCCATAGTATTGAGTCAACATGAACCCGTGGGTGCTCTTCTTCAAAAGGTGCAAAAGAGTACGATCCGCTGTCATAAGTGTTTTTTTGAAAATTACATAATGGCTCTTTAATCCAATGATAATCTTAACCATTTTCAGAATCATATAATGCCCCTTTAATTGGAATGGCCCTTTAACTTAAGGGTTTGGGTCATATATTCTTCCTGCCATAATTTTTTTTATAATTAGTAAATTGAGAATGTCCATTTCATTGACAAATGAAGGAATGGCACTTTAATTTTAAATAAATTGAATTGGCCGCATTCCAAGGTAAATGATGGAATGGCCCCTTTGGGCAAATGGAGGAATTGTCCTTTATTGGTTACTGAGAAATGGCCTTAACGGCCCTTTAATTGGTAAATGGAGGAATTAATTGGTAAATTGATTAATGAATTGCCTTTAAAAATGTAAATAATGGAGGAATGGCCTTTTACTAGATACAAGGCGGTCACCGGGCTTCGCTAAACAAACCCCCAAAAAACCCACCAAGAACTCTAAACCATAACCCTCAATGAACTCTATCCACATCTCACCAACAGAGAACTCTAAAAACAACTCATCATTGGTGAACTCCATCCATATCTCACCAAAACCAAAAAAAAAACCTCTAAAACATAACTCATCAATGAATGCCACAACTCGCCAAAAAAAACCTAAAAATTCTGAACAGGTTGATGAACTCCATCCATAACTCACCCAAATGACTTTAACAACATAACTCATCAATGCACTCCATTCATACCTCACTAACAAATAACTCTAACATAGTTGGTAACCCACGCTTTAGAAAGGGTTGGTTATAAACATTCTGAAAATTGGTAAAAGGGTGGGATACTGAATTTCATTGGTATAAAGGGTACTTTTGTAAAAAGGGTGGGTCCAGAAATAAAAAGGGTGGGTTTTGATGGTTAATAAAATACAAACACCTCTCTGTGGAATTATGTTTGCCATCAATATGGGAAAAAAATCAAAACATCCTATTGCCATGATGAATTTTCAAAATGTTGGTTGCAACTGTTTTGAGTAGACACGTCAAGACAAGGCTAATGACTTCCAAGACCAACGATATTACTAAAGATGATGGATCTGGTTCAGAACCCACTGCACACCAAGTGTCACAGCCCATAAAGTAAAAGGGTTGGTTATTGAGTTCAGCATAAAGGGTGTTTCATAAAAAGGGTGGTTTGAAAATAAAGAGGGTGGGTTACAAATACTACTACCAACTATGTCTAAAAACTCATTGATGGGCTCCATTTATAACTCATCAAAACATATCCAAAAAAACTCTAAAACCTGATGAACTCCATTACTCACCAAAATAACTCCTTTCCTAACTCACCAAAATAACTCTAAGAACATAACTCATCAATGAACTCCATTCATACCTCACTAACGCTTAAAACTCATTGACAGGCTCCATTAATAACTCACCAAAACATCAAAAAAATCTAAAACATAACTCATCGATGAACTCCATCACTCACCAAAATAACTCTGAACATAACTCGTTGATCCTAACTCACCAAAATAACTCTAAGAACATAACTCATCAATGAACTCAATCCATAACTCGCCAAAACAGCAAAAACACCCTAAACACAACTCATCAATGAACTCCATAACTTTTTGAAAAATGCATAATGCCCCTTCAATTTGAGGGTGTTTTTCCTCAAATGATGCAAAAGTACAAAATCAAACAATTTTTTAAAAAAAAATATTACTTCACCAACAAATAACTCTAAAAACAACTCATTGATGAACTTAATCCATATTTCACCCAACATAACAAAAAAACTCTAAAACATAACTCATCTAACCCATAAAACCTGCATAATTGCCACTTTAATTTGTAAGCTTAACCCTAGAGGGCGCTCTTCATCAAATTGAGCGAAAATCCATTCCCATTAAAAGAATTCATTTTTGGAAATTCACATGCTTGACATATGCGGGTGTTATTTGGAATGAAGTTTTTGGAATTACCTATGTCTCCTTAATTCAATTTTAAACTAACCCGTTGAGGGCGAACTTCCTCACAATGATGGGAAAAAATCCATTACAGGACTACACCGTGGGTTGGTATAATACTTCCACACCGCCTGAACACATCATATGTACCCGTATGTAAAGGACAGAAAGTCAAAGCACGGGTGTTCTATGGGGACAATTACGATAGTCAGGCAAGTCTTTTGTCAATTGTTATCCAATAACCTTCGGAACGTTCTTGGAGGTGGTCTGACAATCGATCTGTGACAATTTGAGAGAATTTTGTATCCTAAAAAAATCTCCTCCTGTCACTTTAATTTTTTTGTGTTGTTTTTATGTTTTGTATTTTTGAATTTGTTTATCAACACACATTACATTGTAAATTTGCAGACACAACACTCAAACATGACAGCCAGAGAGATGGGCACAGACAGGCATACAGCACATAGACACACACATACATAGACACACATGCATGCCACGGCACACACACACACCACAGCACACACAACACAACACACAGGAAAGGTTAAGGGATCAGGGAAATTCCAGAAAGTTATTTTAAATTGAAAAGATAATGATTTTTAACTGGGGTAGAGGATATTAGATTACTTATTTTTGACATTGTTTACTAACACCCAACATACATGTAGACAACCTACAAACCTGACAGCCAGAGAGACGGGCACAGACAAGGATTACCGACATCGACACACATTGGGTTTGCACGACTCTAAGCGACTATAGCCGCGAGTCGCAGACTAGTGGCCATAGCGACGACTACGACTTTTGTTTTGCACTAGTCGACTATTTGGTATTATTTCAGGGGATGCTATGCTCCATATCAGAAGTAGTAAGCCTGCACAATGAGGGAAAAAAAGGCTGTATGTTAAGCACAAATTACAGATCGCTTGGGATTGTTACTGCCTATATTTTATTAACAATGCACAATGAGTAGGAGAAATCCATGATTAGTCAAGAGTTTAGCTGGTCCAATTCCCCGTATGATTTGCTTTGACGCTGGGTTCATCCCCTGCACTGCCCTGAGCTGATTGCGAATGTGCGGCTAGCTGGGAAAGTCCAAAGATAGTAAACTAACGTTTTGAACTATACTGGATCTTGTATGACTTTTCAGATCAGGACAACACATAATTACACTCCCCTTAATTTCTTATCGTTAAAATTTGCATAATACCAGTGAAGATTCTAACTATTTTATTGTTTATTTAAGCTTTTAAGCTAATTAGTTCGAATTTCGGCCAGGCCATGTGGGCCTGCAGCTAATGCAGGCGGCCATATTGATATTGCGACTCTGGCTGTTGGGGTACGTTTGTTTTATGCCTAAAAATGACCTTATTTTTAGTAATTAAAAACCGTGACGGATCATTGTTTCGGGTGTCACATCTAGGTTGTATGTATTAAATATTTTATGTAAAATAATCTGGACTTAATTCCCGTTGTTTATTCTTGGTTTACTTGCAAATTCAGACCCCCCCTCAGATTAACATATTTGACATGAAAAGGTGTTTAATGCCAAGGTTTTGGATTGATCCATTTAATTAATGGGGGTGATGTAGTTGCTTTATTGTTAATACTCCATCGGAACGGACACAAAAGCACTTGATACAACTGCATTGAGATGGTAGCCGTTTTTCTGTGATGATGTGATTGACAGACACGGCTTGTCTGGTCATTTGGGGTCTGTACATAATAGTTTAGAGAGGTCAGTATGGGAATTATTCGCTGGGATCATGGATATAGCAACAAAGTTTCCATATTATATTTTTTCATCAAAATGATCGAGTGATTGACCTTTATTTACAGTGTGTAACATGGATATGGTTGTCTACCAGGACCTTGTAGGTGCGTACAAATTATGCGATTTTTTGGCACATTTTCCAGCGTAAGATTTTGAAGGCGAAAAAAAATTTGATTTTTGGTGTCGAAAAATTGCGAAAATTTTGCGAAAATCGTGCGCTGAAATTAAGTGTGTTATTGTGTTATCACTCGTCTAAAGTGTGTACAATTGTCCCGACAATGTCTTTTACCGTACAGTGAATACGTACATACCCGTGCTGGGTTTTACTGTATTCTACAAATGAAGTACGCTCAAACTTCGCGTAAATTTAGAAATTTTGATATCGCCAATAGTCGTAGTCACGACTATTTGGGGGGCGACTAGTCGACTATTAAAAAAGCCCATGTCGTGCAAACCCTAACACACATAATTAGACACCACACACACACGCACTAACGCACACACACGCACCCACACACGCACACACCCCCACACACCCACAGGAAAGTTAGTGGATCAGGGAAATCCAGACAGTTTTTTAAATTGAGAAAGAAGTGATTTTTACTGGGTAGAGGATATTTATACTAAATAAAACACAAATTACATTGAGGAAATATAAACCATTTTCAAATTACTCATGGCAGAAATTTGACATTATAGTCCATTGTAACACTATGTAACAAGCATATTCACAATGCTCATCTGACAGAAAGGTGTTGAGCTGGAAATACATAACAGACAGGGAATGTGTCCTTGCAACCCTGTGCAAGGTATCTGTGACCCGAATCAGTAACAAACACCAATTGGAAGCACACTGATTGACACAAAGGTATAACATAAGCATGATAAGACTGCAAATGCATCAAGGATACATAGCAGCTACATAAGGCGACGGCTTGCCAGAGGCTTACGGTGATTGACTTTTGCTATTCCCAACAGACTTTCATTAGCCAATAGAAATGGCACAAATTAAATCCAAAATAAGCTGTATGACACGTCACAAACCAAATTCGACAATTTGTTTGTTTAGAACCTAAACTTGGCTTTCACAACGTTATTGTCACCATAACGAAACACGCTGCCATTATTTTCCCACGTCATCAAAACCAACCTGCGAAATTTCAAGACAAATGACGATAGAAGATTAACACGCAGTACAAAACTATTGGCTTCAAAGCCCAGTATATTAGACCCGACATACGAAGTAGTCGTGGGTCTAAAAATGCCATGGCCCCTGCTTACCCAGGGATGGCCGGGACTTGTACACCTGATAAAAAAGGAGTTGATCCTTTTTTTTGCCGGGGTGGAAGCGGGGGGTATTGCCTAGCTCGTTCACGTTCGCGTTTCACGGACGAAGCTGTTCCCGTAGCGGTGAAGTATGTCGTACCTACCTCCTACAACGTATCATGTGATGCGATAGTGCATGAAAAAGCGGGGTGTTGGTGGGGGGTGGGTGCCGCAGCGGATCCGATGCGGAATAAGCAAATGAAGAATCAGTACCAAAAACAGTACGTATTGAAAATCTGTACCTTGATGTAGTCCTAAATGAGATTTATATTATACGCACGTTGTTTCCTGACTGATTTTCCAATTCATGGTTGTTAAAAATCTGATGATTTTGAAACGGTGATTTCTTAACCGTTAAAAGTCCCAATTAACATATATAGCAGTCGCCCCCTGTGATTGTTCTCGGGTTTTATTTTCTTTAGATAGGCACGACGCATGTTCTTTTCGCTGATTACCAATAAATTATGGACATACACCGGAAGTGGGACGACTGTATTTAGCTAAATTAATTTGTTCAAATTTTCGGTCATGTTGTGCTTTTAGGGGTAAACAATTCATTGTAAGATGAAGTTTTCTGTGCACCGTTTGTCTTTGAAAATCAAGCTAGTAGACATCAAAGTTTTCATATATGCAAGGTGATTTCGTGCATTTTAGTGGACTGTAAGTATTACAAAAATCTTGTCTTTGTGGCACATATGGTGGACAGTGATCCGTTTTTTTAGTGAACTGCCGCTCTGGCTTAGTGGAGAGGAGATAGGGGTTATCGTAGCGGAAAAAAAGCCAGAGCAACCTCGGCTAGCTGCCAGGATGCCTAGTCCTGATGATCAGACTAGATAGTCTTAACTTTTTTATTGGCTGCTGTGATCATAGGACTATTAGCATGACGAGTTGTGACTGGTAGTGAAATGCCATTAAGCCAATGATACACAGACAGCTTCTGCTCTAACGTTACAGCTGCAAAGTGGCTTAAATAATTAGTATTGCCAATAAAACGTTATATTTTAATGTAGTGCAATCTTGAGAGTCTTCTGCATCGTGTGATAACCATTTTTCCAGTTTAAAATTCAATTATGAAATTTTCAGGTGAAACTTACCCTTGTTGGTCTACATTGGGCTGCCAAAGTTGGCAGCCTGTGTACATGATGACATGAACTTTTTGGGAAGCATCGGTTTCCCCCCACTTTGGTAAGACAATTATTCTACAGATCTAGAGATGCTATGTATGGCAAAGAAAATTATTTTTTTCTTTTTATTTAGGAAATATGCATCTCAAAACATCTCAAACCTTAAAGCGATTATGGTATACATCTACGGCACATGTAAGAATATCCCTAAATAACACGTACCAGATGGTTTCATGCAAGTGGAGTATTCCTTGCGAAAAAAAAAATCAAGATTTATCCGACCAATATACACAAATGTACAGCGATCATGGAAGCTACCTTGTTTATTCCGTGTGGTATATGTACAACGCCGCATGCAATACCGAAACAGAAGCCCAAGCGAAAATCTATCCCATACGCGCATAGATCACGTGCACGTTTGCCACAAAGCCTCATCCTTTTGAACTTCGTGCAGGAACACAAAGGATAGGAGCGAAAGTTGTTTTAATGTTTTATTGAAGAAAGGAAAACTACAACTTGTTAAAACCTCAGTGATATGAGAAATGTGTAAGAGGGGGTGTTTAGATTTTGTTTAGATTCATCATGTGTCAAGGCGTCTTCAGTGTTTCACATTTGATTCTTATAGTGGGTATGGTAGCCTGCTTATCGGTCAGCTCCCTCAATGCTCCCAGGGCAGAGTGATTTTTTCAAGTGATAGGGCTTCAAGTGCTTCAGCCTTGACTAACACATGCTCCGCAAGCACCACATTGTAAGCGTCATCAAGCGCAGCCTTAGCAGAATCAAGGTTCTGCTGGGAGCTGTTCTGTTGGATAGTACGGTGCTTCTTGGCTTGCAAATTCAGTTTTCTCTGGCTTTGCTGACTTTGTTGGTTGAGGCAAGGCAGAGTAAGTAGGTTTCTTCTTTTTCTTCTAGGTAGCATCTCCAATGCCATGCTTTGTTGCTGAAGCCAGTGAGGACATTATATTACTGGCTGGAGTTTTGTCTTCAAGATCATCAACATAGAGTGCGTGAACCGTTATGTACGATACAGTTTATACTGCTCCAAAGCTCTTGTATCCCCCAAATACCTTCCTCAGTATATCGTTTTCATGGGATCTCTCGGAGGTGGTTTACTCTGATGGTAACTTATTCTGGCCCTGCAAGAGACAATTCGGTGATCAGACTTAACAGCTTCAAAGAGGTTGTAGGCTCTTGAGTCTTAACCATGCGGGTAATACACTTCTTTCTGACCAGAATATAGTCCAGTTGGAAAAGTTCCATTGGGACGTCGGTGTGTCACAGTCTAACCCAATGATTTTGGAAGTTGGTATTAGTGCAACAAGGTTTAAATTGTTCCATGAAGTCCTTCATGTACAGTCCTTATTTCTGTTAGACTCGTTGTGGCAACCGGAACAGGCGTCCTCAGGCCCAAGTTAGCGTTTGTAATCTCCAGGATGTACAGAAGATTATGGGGGGCGGGAACTTACTGGTGGAGTGGAAAGGTATGGTAAAAGTGAGGGACAGTTTCTTCTGGATAATCGTTGTGGGGGCCTGTAACAAGCAAATGAGGTTCAGGATTGCCCATCAGTGTAAGCTCAAGATGTGCTCATTAAGTTGACAAGGTTGGCACCTAGACTTGAGAGCCTGTGGTGATAAAGAAACCCCCACCTACTGTAGCTGCACACTAAACGTGGCGGCTTCCTTACAATCGTTCTACTGCTTCGAAATAAGCGGGAGATGTTTTCTCGCAAGGAAGACTCCAATTGGACCATACAAACCATCTGGTACGTCATATTTAGGCGATATTTCATATATATGTGCCGTTAGATTTATACCAATAAGATATGTTCATGTGGCAAAAGAATTTTTGATATATTTTATGGACCGTTTCCGTGTACATTAATTATGCATATTGAATGAGCTCATTTGCATACCTAAGAGCCGTATTTACACACACGTTCAAACTACGCCAGAAACGAGCAGGTCCGTGATGAACTTCCATAAGGCTCCGCAACAAGTCTGAAACTGGTTCCTATTTTGTTTCACACCAAAAGTTGAAAAAAACACGCCAATTTTCTTTCAAAGATTTGTAACGTTAATGTTTACACTTGAGACCCACAAATTATATATTGCTGGAAGCTTATATTCCAAGGATTTTCAATTCTAATTGAAAATAAGCAGTCGTTAATGATACCGGGTGGGTAAAAATTATATAGGGAGGTGCACCCATAATGAAGACCCTGAATTTTTAAAAATCAAAAGGAGTGAGCCAAACCACTGGTATGAATTGGGAATGATACTAATTATGGCGATCAATAAAATAATGAAGGGTTGCCTGTTGTCTGTTGAGGCAAGACAAGACAGGGTGATCAAAAAACGTACTTTCAAATGTTAAAAATAATATGCAAGTATTGAGGGGGTGCATGAAATGTGGAAGTGTTTCTTACATTATACACTTCTAAAAGTTTAATACCAAAACTTGTATTTTCAAACATTCTTTATTTTTTTAAATGAAATATACCAACGTTTGCAGTATAACAGGGTGGCTCAAAGTTGTAATGTGGTTCTTCCGGCACATAAATAGAATATTAAACTCGGTATACCCAAATTGACACTAGGGTATTTTAGGGATAATGTCAGCGTGTTTTTTAATGTTTAAAATAAATGAAATGGGAAATTCAATTATTTTATTTGTACACAATGTTTTACATATGTTGTATATAGGGTGGACTGAAATGTTCTCTTTGTAACTTGTCAGGGTTGTGTATAATTAATATATGGTTACATTTTTACAAACTTGGTAGGGTTTTCACCACATTTCAGGGGAGGTTGATTAACAATTTAATTACTGATACACCACATTTGCTCAAACAACTGGCCAGTTTTAAAGTCCAGCTTATTAGAACACATGAATCTTCATGGCCTTCACGTAAGGACAAAAGGTCTCAGTTTCAACTGCCAAGTCAATTACCGACATTATGTCACACAAACCAACTGGAACTTAACAAATCGGAAATCACAAGCAGATCGTTGTATTATACAACCTTTTCTGTTTGACTTCATAAACACATAATAAATACCATGAAGTACATTTGTTCCTGCAGCATAAGTGTGGCCTAAGAATGACAAATTTTCTCGCAGCAACCATTACCATCACGTGTGAAATTCGAAACAGCAAAATAATTGCTCAACGATTCAGTGTTTGGGCGAACTGCAACAACACTGGGCCTTAAAAATCATGTCATACATCGGATTGTTGACAAAAGGAACATCACTGGTTTAATCAGTGTTTAAGTATATGTTTCATGTGCATCAAAGTATCCATTGCTATTATTGAGAAGGACAAGAGGCCTGGGGCTGACACAAGAGCCTTGAGCCTGCACTTGCCTCTAGGACACTGCTACATTTCCCAAGGGCATTTTAGGCATTTCTAGATTTTTCTTTGCTTTCTCGCAAAATGAATTAAAAATAAAATTTCTACCTGGCAAACTGTTTTGAAGTGTAGTTGAGATGGCTATTTTGTTAATTAATTGCTCTATACTTGTTTTAGTTCTTTTTTCTGGTTGGAAATCTATACCTTAAAAAGAATCTTTTATCGGGAAATAGGTTTGGAAGTAGTTGTAGACATTTATTCTCTTTAATATTTTGATTTTTTATGGTGTTCCATAGATCTGTTTTTTTCAGTTAATGGTAATAACAATATGTAATTAAATAAGTCACAACTTTACAAACTACATTTAATTTAATTAGTTATGGGACACTAATGTTAGCATACATGTATGAAGTAACAATTTCCCCCCAGAAGAATAAAAACTAATTTCCAAGCTGATACATGACGTGGTGTGTTGGTGGCACACTGTGACCATGACAGAATTAATTAATTTTGTTGCGACCTACTTTAATAGATATTAATTAATTAATTACTTGGAAATTTATTTTCAAATAAACGTTGTGTACAATGTACATTTAATCTTTATTTTGTGCAATTGAATTCTTTAGCATGGAATGTTGAAATGACACGCCAAACCTTGGACTCATATATTTCATGTGGTTAAACGTTTAGAGGTTGGTAAAATAACTATCGCTAATTAAAAATTTAAATTAATCAGTTTTAAGTTATTTGTGTTTACAACAAAATTAGTTGTCTACATGACAAGTATTACACTTATCTTATGTGTGTGAAATTGAGTCTCTATATTTATACTTTTGAAGTTATGAAGCCCCAAAGTTTTGCCTTTTCACACATTTTGTGTGTAACTCTATGGGTCCTTCAACAGCCGGCTCCTCACCGCCGGCACCACCGTGACCCATTGGTACTCTCGTGCCATAATTTTGTATTATAAATCCAAAAACCCTGGGCACTTCTTTTATTTAAAGAAGAAGAAAAGGAAAGAAATACAGGGGCAACAAGATTAAAACCACATTTATAACATTTAGACTAAGTGGATCAAGTACTATGTGAAAAAAAACATGAGATATCCTGACAAAAAGGCACCGTTGAAACAAAACCACTATGGGGGGACCATTTTCTGACTTGCGACCATAAAGAAAATGTGTGTGCCCGATATGTGTTTCAACAGAGCCAGCATACAGGGTTAACATTTTTATCCGAATTCAAGGGTAACATTTTTCGTCTCTCACGACCTACGGACTATTTCATAGTCCCCGTTCCGAACTTAGATCGGCGGGGACAAAAAAAGGTTTATCGTAGATAGCAAAATGTCAAACAGAGGGCGCTCTAACAAGCAACATGATGGGACGCAAAGTGCAACAAATAAAAGCTGGATTTCCTGATGTAACTGTAACAATTTACTTGCCTATTGGCAGGACTAAAAAAAACTTTCAAAACTTTAAAAAAAGAAAAATATTAAAACAAAATCAGCAAAAAGAATCCAAGCTGTATGATGTATTCAGCCTTTACTGTAAAAGTACCAAGATACAAATAAATAGGCGACTGTTTTTGGGGAGCAAGAGGACATTTTTTTTGATTTGACATGACGTGATCTGCCCTGCTGCTAGTGCAGCTACAGTCCCCTTGTCCTGTCCTGTCAATTGGTAATCAACCTTTATTTTAAATATTTCACAAATTGACACTTGTAAATTTGAAAACAAATTTTTATATTCTTTCCTACATAAAGTTTATTTGTGATCGTATATTTGTCAACAAAGCTTGTAAGACATGATTGAATCCCGCCAACGCAAATATAATACTCCATGTTCAACTTGTTGTCGGGCGCCGCTCCTTTGTGGCTACCACTGACACTGCACTGTACATTGTAAAATGGTAAAATCCATCATCAATGGACACTATTTGAGACTTGACAAGAGCACACTTTAAAGTATTTGTCAACTTTGATGTAGGCCTAAACTAAAAAATAGCATTTGGTGGAATTACTCGATATTACAGTTATGAAAGTTCAGTGTGCGCTGCGTGATGTGTGATTCAAGCGGCCATCGATGGCCAAGTTGCCTCCTGTCCGGTGGATCTCGGATCAATGCCGATCGTTCCACGAAAGGTCCTCTTTTATTAACTAATATTAATAATGAAACTCAAATATCAAATCGTGAAATTACTAATCATATGGGGGATTAATAGTCGGCTGCTTCAGTATATTGGAAAAATGATGAAATTTGTGATGTTTATGTCACTGGGAGAATTTGAGTTACAGGTATCAACTCCATTGGCGGCTGCACACTACATCTTTCTATAGCAGCCGATGAAAGTGAATTTTCTGGTTTTTTGAGGGGATAATTTGTCGTCCTTTCATAACAAAGATTACTTGTAATTCATTCATAGCAACAAACTGGTATTAGTTTAAACAAAAAACATTTATCAATTGAAAACAATCCTCAATACGTTTTGCTTCTCTTCTACGTGTTTGCGTGAGGCCTCTTGACATGCACGAACAAACGATGATCATCGACGTGTGGTGGGCTCTTGCCCCTTTTTCGTCCCCATGATCCTTTGCGGTTTCTGACTACGATAAACTTATGAATCGCACAATCGGGTTTGACGCAAGTTTTGACGCTTTTGCCCGGCTACCAGGGGTCCGGACTTGGCCGGGGTTTGACATAAATGTGCCCCACAGGGCAGGGACTTGGCCGGATACCAATGTGGTTTATACTTATTTTTTACGTCCCGTACGGCGATCGACACTCCCTCAACTCACTGATATGACTGACAGTGTTCACAATTGAATCTTTTATGGGATATAACCCACTACACGAGGAGTTAGTGAAAATCCACTGTACACATCTCTCCATTAGCAACGTGGACGCCAGATGTCATTTGTTTACAGGCCTCAGTCTTCATGTAACAATAAATATGAGTCCAACTTACCAAGAATCACATAGACATGTCCCATGAATCCAAATGCACTCCCTAGAAATTTTTGATGGCTCAATATTCATGAAAATTAAAAGAAATTGGGAATTGTCCCACCCAATTTTAGAAGTTCCTGTGTTCTTGTTGACATAGAACAAAGGTATAATGTCAAGGAGGCTTTTTCTCACCCTGGGCAAGTTACGTAGAATCAAATTTCAAAATTAATTTCATAAAAAAAAATTGGGTTTCCCCTGGATAATTTACTCATCCCTGTTAATTGACATGTCACCACATCTCCTCAGATAAATAGTGTAAGATTTTGAAAGAAAACATTTTGAGCACCAGCATCCTCTACCTACATTCAAACTTGCCGTCCCCCAAGTAAAAACAGACAGAAGGGTTGCTACCTCCCCTACCCATTGCATTCTGGGATGCGAGTTGCCACGCGTATAATTTTTCACCTACTGCACGTCACAAATGTTTCGATGTTGCCATGTGTAACAAGCCTGGGCTCTCCCAGTGTATAATTAAAACCGGCCCGGACCATGCCAATTTTCGTCTGTAACAAATAACAAAACGAACGGTTGTCGACCTTGAGCAGGTATAATGTTTCTCGACTCGCCGAGGTCAAAATTCCCATTGTGCAAACCATATTGAACTTTGGAGTGTTGTGCATTACTCTGTGTTAAAAAGGTCACACGGGTCTTAGCAACTACCCAAAAAGCCCGGACCACTTGGCAACGCTATCGTGACGCCATTTTTGGGAAAAGGAAAATATTTCATTTTGATCTTTGCTTGCTAAACTATCTCAACAAACTCAATGCCTGACGTGTCATGGATGTCTAGGATCATTTTAATATTCGATGATGCCTTGGGGAATCAACGACAGAGTGTATTTCGGGGTCATTTTCCATAATGGCTTTCATGGCTTGGGCGGTAACTAATACCAACATATGCGGTAAATTCGCTGGTGCCCTGTGCCTTGGTTTTCGGCTTATTGCTCATGGTGAGACACCATAGTCGCAATGAACCAGCCTAGTGTAATGCAAATGTGATCAATTGCACAAGCAAGTGGAATACGCAATAAGATTAATCTTGATCACTCCCCTCGCCCCCAATGAATTTCCCGCTGCACAATTTATGCGATGGGGCCGAGGGGAAGTGATCAAGATTCCTTCTTCTTTCTGTCACCCCCAAAGACATGTTTAATTAAAATGGCGTAGTGTCGCCCAAGTTTCCTTCGATATACGTCCACTTTTAGCATCTCCAGCTAACATTTTATATTTTATACAACACACAAAATCAGGGTGACTATAAACAGACCGCAAACCAGACCCCCTCAACTATACAACAAAGAACCCACCTAAACTGTGTATTAATTATAGGTCCGTATGGACATGTGTGCTGTCCGTATGTAGATGTGTGGTGCGTCTGTAAAGGTGTGTATGGGTGAAGAATTTTTAGTTTAATATTAGATAAAAACTTTGAAGTGATGACGTCACTGTGACGTTCATTAAGAACTTTTTAAATTTATATATAGGGATTTTGGGGTATATGCTAGACTTCCCTAACAAACAATCCCATAGAGAATTTATGTGTGATTTAATGTTTATTGTGGTAGTTGTTTATTTTAGTTTATTTATTTTTACTTATTTATATTATTTTTATTTTAATTTAATGTTGCTATTATTCTTTTCTTAATTCTTTTCTTCAATTTAATTTAATGTATAAATTATTATTTATTATATTTATTATATTTATTTTTTCATTAATTATTTATATTTCAATTTATAATTAATTTAAATTTATATTTATAATAATTTGACTATTATCAACAAGTAACATGGGAAACCTGCTTGACCAACAGGATAAAATAAAATTTTGCCACAAAAAGCAGACTGAAGACCCATAAAAAACACTTTGTTTCTATTTTTAAATACATAAGCATAAGAATAAATATAAAATATAAGAAAAATATAACTGAAGAATAAATAAAAATAAACGATAAATAACAAAATACAAAATAACTAACGAAATAAAAATTAATGCTAAAATAAATTAAAAAATAAATATACAAAATAACTAGTTAAGGGGTCTTGTTTATAGTTGAGGGGGTCCCTTTGTTTATAGTTGAGGGTCGTGGGTCTTTGTTTTGGGTCTTTGTTTTATATCCACCCCAAAAATCAAATGAAAATAAGGTGGTAAACAAGAGGTGGTTTAGATATTGTCCCGGGTTTCTGCAGTCAACGCAGCCAAAGCTCGAAGTAAACGGGACTACCACCGCAGTTAAAGGGCGGTGTCTAGCCTAGGGCAGGGTCTTGAGAGGGTTGGGGGTAAAGTAGTGAAGTAGTGTGTTTCTTTTTCGGCAGTTCTCTCGAATTTTATAGTACTGGACAGTTTTTTTTGCGGGGAGGGAGTCCGCCCTCTATTAAAAAGTCCAGTCTCAGTTTTTGATGGGGAAAGAACATACACAGTTTTTTTTTTTTTTTTTTTTTAATGTTTTTTACCACACACACACCCTCACACACACACGCACACACACATACACACACATCACAACACACATACATACACACACACGCACATATAAATATACACACATACACACACACCAGTTTTATAATTTTATTAATAGCTTATAGGCCTATAATAAACTCATCGACTTTTGTGCAACCTGTTCACGCCAATGAGGCAACTTATTAAACATTTTCTTTCGCTTTAGAAAAATCAGTTGTAGCCAATATCTGTGAATGATCGCTAATATATAGCTCATATATCAATGACGTCATATTTTGTTGCAATCGACATCGTGCTCACTTGTGCCAAGCACGGATTCATGCACCAAAACTTCACGTTCCGCTCAACCAGGCGGCTGCGGTCGGTCCCTGTGAACATCCGGTTGCCAGAAATTTCACACGAGGTAAAGCCCCCGACGTCCATTTTATTTAAACAGTCCGTACAGCACTCGACATGAAGACAACCAAAAAAAACGTTGTGAGAACCAGTTAGGATTGCTTTGAAGCGATCATGAACATATAATGGTAAATCATTTACCTCTACTTGGAATACCATTCGTTTACATTCTACTCTGACGGTATTTCACACATTGCGAGAAAAGAATATAGATAGAAAGATACGCAAAGGGTAAACCGGCGATCAAATGCAAGTCTAGTCATCGCTTCGACACAGAATCGCGTCACTTTCAACCCCCGATTTTGAATAGAAACCCTTCGGAGCGCCATATGGCAAGTCTCTCTGTGTAAAATAATGTTTACACTACAAGTTTAAAGCAGTTTTTTAATGATAATACTACACACTTCAATGCATTTCGCAAAGTTGAACACTGGATCTTGATTTTCGAAATGGCTGCCGGCTGTCTTAACTGATTCTTGTCGTCTGCTGCCCATTTTCACTCACCGTGCATGAGTAGGACGCCACCACTCGCGGGTTGCCTGATTTCCGCGACCCCAATCAATATTGGATAACTTTTGAATGGGAGGTCAATCTTCTTGTTTATATCAAGTCTGCTGTACAATGGTACTGGCGTGCAAGAGGCACATACAAGTACACTTATTGCATAAGCCATGGCATGACATGCTGAGCTGTGTTTGTAAACAGTTCCAACTCCCTTAACACAATCTAGTTAGTGTCCTTGTGAGTCTGTGGATAGGCAGACTCACATTCGATGGGAGTACTTGAACAGTTTTCACATAGTCCAAAAAGTCTTAGCCTGAAGATGCTGAGCGCAGACTCAGTAAGAAAAAAATTGCAGTATTTATTTTCCGTGTTAGAAGTGCTTCCAACTTCTCTCAGACTCAGTCAATCGAGTTGAAGCCTTTTGAATTCGGAAATAATTCGATTCATAACGATCATGGCGCACACTCAAGTCTCACCTGCTATTACCACTCGGCATTTTTTTTTAATTCGCTCGGATTTTAGTAACGCACTGTACTTTAAATCATAACAGAGCTGTCCTCGTATATACTGCATTCATAAGTGTTAACGTTTGTCCTACAAACAGCCTTCCGGATACCGGAAAGTCGGACTCCACACGTCGCACGACTTACTCGTATCATGCCGTAGTCGTATCATCTTCCTTGCTCGTATTCTGTCATGGTCCCAAAAATTTTCAGCCCAATTCGCGGGTGGGATGCGCGAAAAGTCGCCCAAAACACCGAAAAGTCGCCCAAAATTAAAAGTGCTCCAAATGAAACTTTTTGGGGAGGGTCCAAACCATCAATTCTTGTGTTAATATCTTTTGGACCGATCTCAACTCATATGTTATTTGAATCTCCGTTGCCCTTTAGGTCTCACATACATTTGGCACATTTGGCAAAAAACCTAGGTGCCTATGTGGCTATGGGTTTTTATTTGGAAATGAGCTACAAAATGTGGGATTCTGAATTGTTGATTCCTGAATATCATCATAAAAGTGCATGAATTTGAAAAGAAATTAAAACTGTGGAAGTCTGATTCTGTACAAATGGTTCCCTGAACTGTAGTTCAAGGTAGTCCATCTAGAAGGACCCTGTTCCCCCACTGACGCATATCCACCGCGCACTAAGCCTCAATCTTTGCCGCTCGGTGGCTAGGTCACGGGGAGCTCTGATTACATGGGGACGAGTTTCCTTCTAGATCGACTAGTTCAAGGCTGAGACTCCACTTAAAATATGTTATATACCCATTATATATTCAACCAGTGAAACGCTAAATCTGATCATTAAGAATGAAGATGGTGCCACCTTTCCTATTTCGATTCAAAACTTATCTACCATATCTGAGCTCAAAGGAAAAATATGCGACAAAGAGGATATCAGACCCAGCATACAACATCTGAGGGTAGTATATAGTTTGTAATTTAATTAATCAAATATATGCAGGCCCTTACGCAAAAGGGAAAAAAGGGGAAAAGGTCCACGTTCACAAGGGGAAAAGGTCCATGTTTTGCTGATTTTTTGATAAATAGGGTACAAAATTTAGAGAACTATTAGGAAAGTCCACATTTTGATGATGAGATTGTCAAAACTCCAAAAAGGACCATTTTAGGGGGATTTAGGAGGTATCCATGTGCCACTACGCCAGGCCTACTACAAGGTACACATCCAAAAAATATCCTTATCATGAAGACATTTCCGCCATGCATTTGAAATAATATGCCATTTTGACATTGTAATTTGGTTTAATGAATGTTTATTTTTATGTTGAATAACTTGAAGAACATAACATTTTAACTACAAATTACCCATTCTACAGCTCATCCCCAACTTTCCTCGATCAAATTGAGATGTTGGTATCATAGAAAGTTTCAAATTTTTGGAAAAAAACTAAAAAATCAATAAAACTCAAAAACTTAAAAAACATTTTGAACAAAAATGCCTCTAAATGTGGGCTAAGTTAGTGGTACAACATTTTTGCTTCTAAATTTACTATACAAACAGCTGGCTGATTGAACTCAAAATTAGTAGTTGGTGGGTTTTTTGGTTGATGATTTATATATGCTTCTATTTAGTGAGAAACATCACTATATATGAACATAATTAAAAAAACAATCCTAATTGGGGGTCACCCACCTTTAAATTCAAACCCTTGAATTTGGGGCTGAAAATCCCAGGGGGGGGTGATCATTTGGTTTGGGTAGGGTGTGCCTCCGAGAGTCTGGAAGTAGTATCCATAGCTTCCAATATTTGCCAACAAGGGGACCCATAGCTATCCCACCAGAGATGGAAATGTTGGGCCAAATTTTAACCCCAAATTTGCCATTTTCCTCAAAATTTTGACATTTTAAGCTAATTTTTTTTTTTTTTTTTTTTTTTTACAATTTGGTGTTTTTTAGTTTTTGTGTTTTCACTTTTTAAGAAATTTTGGCAATTCCAACTGAAACATGTTTTTGTACTATTTTTCCAACATATGAGGAAATTTTTGAAAATAACAGCCCATTGCTATACCAAAGTTTGCAAGAAAAAGGGGTCATTGATAACCAGAATGCTGAAAATGAGACCGATGTTTTTGAGGCACATCCCATTCTGGTCACTGGTGTTGAGAACCCCCCAACCCGGGGGCTGAAATCCACAAATTTTGACCTAAGAATTAAGTCCCCCTCCATGATGTGATACTGTCTCTCTACGGTTCCCTTTGTGTATCCGCTTTGTTAATTAGCGGCCTGTCATTTCACACACAACTTCCTTATAATCACACATGATAAAGTGCAACAGAGATTTTGAGGCACCCAATATTGTGTCATAAATATAATTTCATAATATATTAAGTTCAAGTTCAGTTTATTTATTTGTTTCTAAAACCTACAAAACAAGGTCTATGAACTACTACAAACTGCAAAATATGTGTACATAGTAAACAGTGTGATTTTACGAAGTAACCAAATAAGTTGACAATTTAACATGTATAAGCTCATAACCTGTGCGTAATGTATGATAATAAAATAAAGAAGATGTTACATTTGAACATCACTTACAGATTTTGCATAATATAAGAAGAAACTGACACAGTCTAACCACGTCTTTTCCTTTTGAATTCATAGTTTGATTAAACTTAAACATAGACGTAATTGTGATAATAACTAGAAATAAAGGTTTTTTCTTTTTTTGTCGAAAAACTTGCCTAATAAACATAATGATATTCATCCCCAATGTCATGAGTCACATTTTTCACAATCTAGCACATAATTTCATGTTTGTGTATAAGATCCACTTCAACAGGGCTACTTACATGCCTACCTCTAATTTTGTAAAAGCAATCCTTATTCTGGAGATAACACATTTGATATAATTTTCATAACACAGCTCAGTTTGAAACACTCTATAATTGATACATTTGTTTGAATCAAAGACTTTAGATTGCCATGCTTGATATAATTATCATTTCGAATTTGTGCGCCTTATTTTTCAACCAACCTCTTACTTACACCATTTAACCTTGTGTGATCCAGACAAACCCAAGACCAAGATTATTTAAAATAGATTCAACATTCTGAATCCAGTTACAATTAAGATTTTGATGTTGATGTTGATCTGGATTAACTCGATTAAACAATTGATGGACAGTTTGGAAATATCACCGGATTGACACCCAATAGATTCTTTACCTGTCATGTCTACCACATGCCTATTAAAAGAGAGAAAAAAAGGTATGATTTTGATTTAGATATATTTCAATGTAAAACATAGGTGGAATTTCGTATTTGTTCCTATACGAAATTAGAAAATTTCACAATTTGTACCAAAGAAGAAAGAAGAAAACATTTTCAAGCTTTAATCCTTCAGATGGGGATATTTTTTATGGAAAGCTTTACAATCAGGGCAAAAAAGTAGGCACATTTCAATGTTTTTTTGGGGGGAAACCTGATATGTGAATCTCTCATTGCACCTTTAAGCTCATAAATTGAAGTATAGGGGTTCCCAATACTGGCCATTTAAAGGGAAATATAACTTGAAGCTTTAATATTTGGGAGAGGTATTAATTACCTATCAAAACAAAACTCAATCAGCCTAAAAAAGTCAAACTTTTGGTGATGGGGCAGCCCATTTTTTAGAGTTTTAAAATTTAAAATTACAACCCAGATAGGTCACTAGTTACTGGACAAGCTTCCACATTGGAATGCCTTATTTTTCGGGGGGGGGGGGGGGGTGTGAAACTTTTATGTGTAGCAGTTTGTGCACATCCCATATGCCTCATGTACCCAAAACTCCCGCCCAAAGCAATTAAAAGGTCGATCAGTGATACACCCAAAATTGTCAAAATATTTTAAATTTGCAGGAATAGCTAAAATGAAAGAAAAGTCTAGAATTCTCATAGGTTATTTTTTAAGTGAAAAACTTGATAGAAAAAGTGATAGAAAATTGAAGAAAAGGGAAGAAGAAACAGCAGTGTTCAAGATATAAATCACCATTCACTTACGTAGTGGATACCGGCTGCGCCTGCATCCACTACTCAAATATTGGACTCCAATCCAATATGACACGATATTAGATTTAGGCAACACAACAAAATCTTATCTTTTATTCTCTAACTCATACCCCACATGCAAAATCTGATTTTGATTGATTTTTTTCAATTTTCATAATTGAGGCAAAATCATGCAGTGCCTTAGGTTGATATACTGAATAAGGGAGTGATTTTGACAGTGGCATAACAAGGAACCTTTGCAAAATAAAGGGGGCAGAGAAGGCGGTGTCGAGGCATTTTAAGCTGGTGCAAGTCCATTTAGTGCCTTTCCATGTAGCAGCCAGAATCTCGTGAATGGGATGGATACGGTTGTCGAAATGGTAGCCAATGAGTGCATAAGGTTGAGTAGTGATCACTATTGGCGAGTTTTTGACCGGAGGACGAACACGAGCGCTGCATTTGTGTTCGCTGAAGGTATCTGGAGAAGGTTGTAGAATTCATACAAAAGAGCAACATTTCCATTGTCAAGTGGGAGGTGATAAGGGCGTAAACAAGAATTGAGGCAGTGTCGTCAGACAAAATTTTTCTGACTGTGAGCTGATGTTACGGAATTTGAAAAATAAGCGGACTGACAAACGGTCTTCAACTTGTTCAGCCATTGACAGGGTTTGCATCAAGCAATACCCCCTAAATTGCGAGCAGAATGTGTAGACCGGAATATTAGTGTTGGCAATTTGAATATGATTATCCTGAATTTTAGCATGAAAGACGTAGTTGTGAAACCTGACAAGTTCAGCATTTTTGTCTCATTTAGCTTGTTTTGTTAGCAGTCATCCAGGATTTAATGTCTGCAACACAAACCATCGCAATTTTGACCGCACAGCTGATTCATCGTCATGGGAATTCATATCATAAGAAAAATAAGAGTTTGCCGTGTTCTCTGCATTATAGTGCACATTACAGTCCATGTTTACGAGCCATATCAGCAATAGCGCGTGAATATATAATGAAAAGCAGGGGGCCCAAGCACTGATCCTGAGGGGAACTCCAAACCAGAGCATGAAGGTGAAGATAAAGTTCAATTAATATTCACAGGATTGCATTCTATTGCCTCAGGTATGAGCAAATCAACTCTGACGGAGGCACGACGCTTGACACCAATAGACTCTCAGGGCGAGTTTTAAATCTGGTCTATGGGTCAAAAGGCTGCAGATCTGAATCCAACAGCCATCTAAAAACACACCATATTTGTTCTCAAGAGAACATAAGATTATTCATTTTGCACTCTACTAATGCAGTTTTCAGTTCCGTGGTATTTTTTGTAGGCGGACTGAAACGACTCAAATAATTCATTTGTAGACAGGTAATCAGTCAGGCGAGAAGCAACACTTTTTCAATTGATTTGTGACACAAAAATTGGATTAGGAACTGGGCGATATTTTTGAAATTATTGCATCCAGTGTGGATCTTGATTGTGGCGAGACCAAGTCATTTTTGAAGCCGTTCGGGAGGAAAGCAGTATCCAGGGAGAGTTGACGATGGGTGGTGAGTAGTGGCAGGAGGGTAACCAAAGAATCTTGAGCATCCAATAGGCAGGAAGCTAGGTCACATGATTTAGACGGAGATGATGATATCAGTTGTAAATTTGCTTCCTGCGATTGCAGGTGTGTTTTTTAACCGCATAAAAGAGAGTCTCAAATTTGATTGCTAGACTCATCAGGTGAATGGTACATGGTCATATCAGAGTTAGGCAAAGGCTTCACGAATGTGAAATTTGGAAGTTCTTCACATTTCAGAAGAAGAAGAAGGTAGTTAGCTTCCTCTTTGATGAGCAAAGCTTCCACTACCTTCACAGCACTTGTATTTTGATCTTTGTTACAGTCTTGGATGTTCTGCTGATAGTGTGAGTGTTTAGCATCTGCCAACATCTGAGTGACACGAAGACGCTGTTGTTTAAATAGGTCTCTGTCAATTTCAGTTCTTGTGTTTCTCCATCGCCTTCAAAGTTGTTTGTCGCTTTCTTTTTGGCTTTGGCAATTTCATCACTATACCAGGGTTCGTTGGACGCAGTTGTGAAATTGCGATGCATAAGAGGGGCATGCTTGTTGAGAATGTTCCTCAGTGTAGTATCCAACTGTCGGCAAGTCTGTCAAGATCAGATTCAGGAGTATTTAATAAATGACTCAGATATGTCCATTTTAAACATCTGTGGTTAATATTATGCAATTTACGGTTAGGAAATGCCGTTGTTTTGACTGTGTGGGTTTAGCGAGTTTGTTTAATTTGCAGTGAAAGCACCATGGTCTAGACAACAAGGATGGCACATGGGGCAGTCCGAGTTGATAGGGTATCGCAGGGAGCGAGTTAGTATTCGAGATCCAAGTGTGCCATTTATGGCGTTAGGTTCATGGGATAATATTTGCAACATATTAAATGATTCAAGAATTTCTTTGTCAATGATTTGCTATCAGGATCATCAGCTAAAATCCAAATGAAGTTAAATCTCCAAATAAGTAATTTACATGAAGAAGCAATAAGCGAAGATAAACTAATCTGAGAATCCTCAAAGAACATGCGTGGAGTTGATCTTATTCTTCTTACTATAATGTGCACGATATATAACAACAAGGTTTTAAAGGTGAGAAGAGTTCCTTTCTTTAACAATTCAGATCACTGCAAGTAGACTTTCAAAGTGGATTGAGTGAAAAACAGCACACTCCTTGTGTTGACTGGATCCTTTGTGAAGTACTTGCCCGAACCACCACCCCTTTCTGTTCCTGCGGGGAATGTGTAGAAAATCATAGCCAAGAGGAGTGAGTTTCCCAATAGCTGCCTTGCGCTTATCAGAATCACTTAGCCAGGTCTCAGTTAATGCCACATATATCACTAAAATTGCTGTTCAAGAACATAGGCATTACATTCAGTTTTGTGCGATAGACTGTCATTAAAAACCAAAGGTCTATGAGTGGATTTCTTTGATGAGATGCATTTTCATTATTGGTTGAGGAAAATCATTTGACTCCAGTGTCAGGGTGGTGTCGATTTTTTTCCTCAGATATATTCCACAGTTTCAGGTGATGAAAATCACAGCAGGCAGATTGGTTGCGTTCTGTTTTCCTTGTTCCTCTATTACGAGTGGGTTTGACTGAGTTAGTTTAGGATTGGACTGACAGCCATGTATCCCGAGGTAGGCAGAACTTGGTTTAAGTGAGCAAGGTGTTTCTTCAAGGTGTCTATTTTAGATTGTCTGCGTTTAATGTACATCATGTGGTAAATTATTCGGGATGGTTGGGTGCAGTCAAGGGTGGGTTCGATACACCGATAAATGAGGACGATAACGGGAAAGATGCTGTACTGTTCCTGTAGTATGATGTTATTTCAAGGGTATAGACGGATTAACGGTTTTGCATGAGGTTGTTACATGGTGTGTGTAAACGTGAGGAGATGTGCAGATATTTCGTCATTGAGGCCGAGGTCGCCGCTCGGCAGGCAAGAAGTCAACTTTCTTCTCTCCGTTATCTAGCGTTAAGTTCTCTGTAGCCATTGCTCAATTTTTATTTAGCCCTTGTTATGAGCTGTAATCTGGTTTGTGTGATGTAAGTAATTGTACCACACGAGTAGTCGTGGATTTCTTTGTGGAGTATAAAGGTATCGTGAAAGATGAATCTTTTACCCGAATGGATGATGAGTTTACTTCAGTGCCTGTGCTGCTGTTGGTGTTAAGTTATGCACCATGATTGAGCTGTTTAGCTTTCTTGAATTTTCCGCCACGTTATTACAGCCATTGATGCTACAGTTCCGTTACGCTCCATCTGCCTTCAGGGGTGGGCTTGCGGGTGAGTTTTCCTTGCTATTGTGCCATTATCGGATTGTTTAAATGCCCCTCTTTCATTGTTTATTGATGTGTTTAAGTATGTGAACATCTGCAAGCTATCAATTTTATTTGTGCAATGAATCAATTTCACTATTCCAATTTTCAGGTTTCTGTTCCACATGGCTTCTGTTGAAGGTAGCGCTTGTAGTTTCATTGCGCTATGTGTAATCATTTTTACATTACAGTATGGTCTTCTATTTTATACTCTCTTGTTGGACTAGTAGTTTCGCCGTTTTTAAAGCGTTTGCTAATTATAAGAGAATTTGAAATATTTCAGCTTCTAGGTCCTTACCATGGCTTTCTATTCTTAATTTAGTTACTTATATTTTACTTATAGCAGTATTGCGTCTATGAGTGTATATTTTTCTGATGATGTTATGAGAAAACAATCGTTATAATGACCTGTTGTAGGTAGTTGTTATGACGTTGGGATTTGCAGCATAACCCTGATTCTTTCCAGATGCGGCGGGTCGTTTTGATTGAGAGTTTTATTACCAATAGCAGTTTTGCCAACATTTGTTAAATTTAACCATGATGTCTTGGGCTTTTTCAACGCAGTTTTAATCTGTTTACGTTAGTATTGTAATATAGTTTTACCTTACCCAATAACGATTTTAATTTCAGGTTTCTCGTCTCAATTAATTAGCCTGTGTGGCAAGCTGTATGATGTGGGACTACCCTTCCCATCCCAATCAGTGACTGATTTGTTTCAGGTGCGCATGAGTCAGATATATTGCAGTTTTGAATCGTCATACTACTCGAAATACATAAAGCTTATTTTCACTTTATTCATCAACTTAGCCTGTGTAGGGGCAGTCTGTACATTTACTTTGCAAAACATTCGTTATAATAACCTGTGTAGGTATGGTGATATGACGTTGGGATTTGCAGTATAATCCCTGGTTCTTTTCCAGATGCGGCGGTTCGTTTTGATTGAGAGTTATTAAAAATAAGCAGTTGTTGCACCATTTGTTAAATTTTTTAACATGATTTATTGGGTTTTTCAACGCAGATTTAATCTGTTAAGTTAGTATTGAAGTTATATTTTGTTGTCTTACCATAACCGATTTGGTTTTCAGGTTTCTTTCTCCACAAATTAGCCCTGTGTAGGCAAAAGCTTTATGAGTGGGACAATTTCCCTTCCCAATCAGCGACTGATTTGTTTCAGGGGCGCACGAGTCCGATATATTGCAGTTTTGCATCGTCATTTATCTCGAAATTCATAAAGCATCTTTTCAACCGAATTCATCAATTAGCCTGTGTAGGCAGATTGTACATCTTTTGGGATTGAGGTTTAGATCCCTGTAAGGTTATGTCCGTTTTTTTATCTCAGAGGTAGCACTTTGCTTTACTTATATTCCATGTTCTGCTAACGTTTCCCACTGGTTGTGATGTGACGGAACGAGAGGCCTCCAGGAGGGAGTATCCTAGCTACTGCACCGTATTGTGGATGGAACCGATTACCTTGAAGTCGAGGCAAAAAGGTTGTAATGTTGAAATTAAAATTTTGTTGGATACGATTGGAGCACACATCAAAGTGTGAGTTACATCACATTGGAATGCCCTATGGGTCATGGGACACGGATGTGATATACTGGTTCTACTGTGTAATTGGCAGCTTATTGTGTGTACTTGAATGTCGGCGTTTTGTCCGATTGTTTTAATTTTTCATTAAAAAAAAAAAAATAAGGAAGATCGGATAGTTTTTTGATTTTAAGGAAGTATTTTTGCACATTATGTGGTGGAAGAATCAGTTTTTAAGACGATTTTGGATTCTTTTATCATGGTTAATCCGTTATTTTTTGTCTTCCGTTTCCACAATTATTTATACATATGTTTTCGACAGGTCCGTGATCTGTTCCCATATCTCGGTTAGTCTCTTAACTAGGTTTCGCTTATTATTTGTAAGATTTACAGGAGCCAAATTTTATTAAACTCTTTGATAATTTCAATTATAGCGTTGTGAGGTGTCGGCGTGCATACATTGGATCTATGTTTGAAGCGCTGAATTAGTGATGAAGAGCTATAGTTTGCGTGCTACCCGTTATGATCTTACTGATATGTATTTCCTTGTTTGTTGGATTAGAGCATTTACGAATTTTATTAATTATGAGATTTTACATGTACTTACCTTTTTTTGGATAGGCCTTATAGTGACTGGACGGTGTTCACTGCAATAGGTGTCTAGGATTACACCATTGAAGGTTGTTAGAGGTGCCCATAGGGACCCCAGAAACGATAGTTTGTCTGCCGGAAATTGGTCACTGCGTCAAGTGATACACGGAACTAGACAGTGGTTGAGTACCCCCCGGAGCACGGACATCAGAATGCAAGTGCCATAGAGATAGGTTTACGTACCTAGATGATGTACCAGTCGTCTTACATCTTGCTAGGATTAATATGTGGGTTTTTTTGTTAGGTGGGCCAGAACTTTACGTTAGGTTTATTATTACGAGATTCTATAGGTGTTACCTTTACAGTAGTTTACAGTGATCGGAGGTAGCGCAGGGACTGCCAGGAACAGGGAATTACTTTTCGTGGCATCGGAATATATAGGAAACTGATCCGTGCCTCTAGCCTATCACGGTCGAAGGAGTTATGCTTTGGTTTGATTATGGGGACAGAATGAAGATTGTTATTTATATTGTACAGTTTAGTAGTGTGATTGTGTTCAATTCTGTAAATAAGTGTTATGGACAACATGATGCAGTATTGATCTCTTTGATCTGACTTTGCAGGATGTGACTTTTCCCTTCTAGCTCGCCTGATGTGTGTGTTACTCCTGGTTCTGGTTAGTGCGTCGCGACGCAGTTCTCAAGTTTTTTATAGTATGGCACAGTCCTGCGGTCCCGTAAGACCCGATTTCTTTTTATTCCGCATGGTGCTAATTTGAATTCTTGCATTCCTTTTTTTTATACAGAACATTGGTTTAGCCGAGGTGGTAAAAATTATCTATGGTGATAGCCGATAATTTGGCATTATTTTATTAGCCGGGTGGCATATTTTGCTTGTTGTGATTAGCCGAGTGGCTCTTTTTGTAGGCTGTGATTAGCCGAGTTGCACAATGAAGCCGAGAGTGGCAACAATTTGAATGTTGTGATTAGCCGAGTGGCCACCAATTCGACTATAGCCGAATGGCACAATTTGAATGTTGTTGATGAGCCGAGTGGCATATTTGAATGTTGTGATTAGCCGAGTGGAACCATTTTGATATGTGGTGATAGCCGAATGGCTAATTTGGAATATTGCCGTTTAGGCGAGTACCCAATTTGAATATGGTGATTAGCCGATGTGGATTGGTCGTCTTGATTAAAGTTTCTGTCTCCTTTAGCTTCATTACTCGTTCTTGTTTCTACTATAATCTTGTTGGATTGATCTCTGCCGTGTGGTTGATAGCTTCGAGATTGTTAATTGCTTTTTGTGTTAGAGCTGCATAAGGCTGTTTCCCATTGTCGATGACGTTTTGACCGTGATTTTTATGAAGATTTTTTCCGGTTTCCCGTCTAGTTCTGTACATATGATCTCTTTATAAAGCTGGCATAAGCTGGCATTGGTACCGTATGGTATTTTTATGCTGCATAGCTGTGAGAATTTTGCAAGGTGAAACCTAGATGCTTGTTTGTCTAGTAAGAGATTGGATTTGTTTTAAGTTGGAAAATCAGGTTTGCCTGGTTTTTCTGGATTCATCTCTGAATGTCGCTTTCTTACTGCAGCTATTGTAGTGTCACTAGCAGTTTTAGAAATTGTGAGAAGTGCACGGTATTGATTGCATGGTCCTTTTTGCTAGTTCGCATCACCTGAAATGGCTATTAGCTATTCCTACATGTAGGCATACGGTGTCAGATTGGCCATGAACAGGCAAAGTAGTTTTTTTTTTTTTTTTTTTTTTTTTTTACGATTAGAGATGACTTATCATTTATATGGGGATAGGTTTTGATATGTTTGTGGTAACGTGGTTTGTGTGATTATTTATTTTTATGTACTTTGGTACGGTTTTTATTAGACTGATTCGAAGATAGTATATCATTATGGTTTGTCTGATATTGATTGGTATAGATGTATTTAATAGTTTAAGTGATTCTTTTGCTGGCTTTAGCTAGCAATATCTGTAATTGTGATGCTGGCTTGGTGCGTTTTGAGGTTTATCTTTACTTGTAGGCTTCTAATTCAGATTCATTGCCCAATTCTTGCCTATTCTCTATATGCCTAAACAGCTTCGTAGGTTCCCAGTTCATCTATTTTTAAGAATATTTGGCTTGCTTGTTTTCTTTCTAAGCACATCTTTTGAGATATGCTGCTCTTGGGCACTGTAATAATTTCGTGATAATCATATCTTGAGCTGTTTACAGGTAAGCGTCGTGCTAGGTTCGATTTTATTTGAGAATCAATAAGTTGTTGGCGTATGCAGACCCAAGAGGTGGTTTTGTTCTAGATTCCAGAACAGAGGAGTAGTCCTATTTCGACGTGGTCTTTATATTGGAGTAAGGTGTGTGATCAGTAGGCCGTCTTAGGTAATTGGCCAGGTATTGGTTGTGTGTTTTTGGACTAAGCTCGTTAGAGGCCGATTGTATTAATTGCGATTCGGACCCTTGAGGTGCACATGGGGACAGAATAAATTACAGAGCTTATGTGAATCAATTTTGGAACTTTCCAGTTTCTACTTCCAGTTGGTCCTATGTGCCACAGAACTTTTATGTCGTTCCCCTGATAAGTTGTGTATATATTATACTATAATATTTATTAAAAATGTTGGAACCTTTTTTCGGTCTGGTTACCCCAGAGCCCGTTCTTTTCTCCTTGACATATCGGGAGGCGGGTGGCGTGCCTGACGTGCGAGCGACGATGTGCGCCCCAGGTTATTCAGGGATATATATATGTATATGTGGTTAGGTTTTATTAGCAGCAAGAGGGTTATTAGGCGGGGATTGAAAATGTTTTAGTACCGTTGAAGGAACGAATGGCACTAAATGTATTTAAATGGTATAGCCGGATTTGAACGGTTTGAGAGGATTAAGTTACAGGGGTGTGTAACGTGAGGAGATGTTGCAGATATTTCGTCATTGACCGAGGTCGCCGCCTCGCAGGCAAGACAGTCACCTTTGCCAAATCTGGGGGTTTTGGCATGAAGTGCATCGTACTTCCATGAGGATGCATCGGGATGGAATGATGGTTTATTGACTCTTCGAAGCTTCTGGCAAAGGGAATTTTCAAGAGGATTGCTTAATAAGATGTCTGGAACTAGGAAGTTGGGTATGTTCTAGTTCAAGTTCTGAGTGGTGTATGAGCCTATATCACAAGGGTGGTAAGACGTGTTTACAGTAGTGGTAAGTCTTTCCCCTTTCTTCTTTTCACGAGGTCTTTGCTCTGACGTGCGAGCGACGCTTGGTGACTCCCAAGGTTTATCAGTGTTATATATATATGAGATATGTGTGTAGCCTTTTATTATCATGCAGAGGGTTAGGAGGGATTGAAAAATGTTTATTACGTTTGAGGAAACGAATTAGCAATAAATTAATCCTTAGGTCCAACAACGTGGCTAAGGGTGAAGAAACAAAAAGGTCTGTCACCCCATGATGAAAAGTTGTAGTATGCCACCACATTTAAAAAAGGGCAAGGTCAAGGCAGAGGCCAAGGAGCCAAATAAGCGTTCCCATGGTGAAATCAATAATCCGTTTCTGTAGATCATTGTTTTAAAAAGGGTGAAATGCCTTTAGTCAGAGAGGCTCAAGTGGTCTGGATTAGAGTCTAAGTGATTAGATTACACCAACAATAGTGAGTCACTGAGGAAGTGTCAAGTGGTTGAGTTGAGCATCCAAGTTATATCACAGTTCCAATTTCAACAAATTCTTATGACAAAAGTTTACAAATACCTAAAACAAAGTTGCTAAATCCCAATATCAAAATCCAATAGAATGTATATCAGCAGATGGAGAAAGGCTTAGACTCTTTCTGGTGTATAAAACTCAGGCCACAGTCATGTTGAATATCCAGGGTAAATAACACAAATATGGAGAGAGATGTGCACACGAGGTGCTCATCCTCAACAACACAACAACATTATATATGGTCTACATAAAAAGTGGACCAAATAACCAAAGTCTGCATTGAAGACCGCTGAGTTTAGTAATAGGCGTGGCATGCCTTCAAGTAGACCGTAAATATTAGTAAAGTTTTGCGTGAAGTTTCCATATCATTAGTACGAAGATGCGGTGAAGCAAATGATATCTTGAATTTAGCTCGGAATCAATCGCTCCAGTCTGGCTTACAAGAGAGAGTGGCAATTTGTTTTGGTGAAGTGAACTATTATCCCACTTGTCTAGTTATCGGCCTTCTTACCAACCTGTCATTTCTCTTCACCATTGCCAGAGTCAAGAGTATGAGGACAACGACCAACCTGTACCTTGCATCAGACCATTGCTGACATTTCTTTCGCATATTTTGACATCCTTGCTCCTCCCTTTCGAGCATGAATATAAAGGTGCAACGGAATGCGCGACACAAATGTGAATCGTCTATCGGTGGCCTTACTGGTATTTTGGCGAAAACGAAAACAGAACTCCCATTGGTTACACACTTTATTCGTAATCACGCTATGCATGCATGACGGAATAAGCGTGTAACCCAATGGATTTCTGTTCGTTTCGCAAAATACAGAAGCCATATCGGTTGCTTTTTCAAAACGTTCATCGTATTTATCCGTTATGAAGTATCTTTTCCTTCTACTTTCCGTTGTTTCCTTGATAGGTTTTCTCGCTGTCTTATATCCTTTAAGTTTCAAACCATACGAAGTAAGACACGCACTAAACTATCGCTTGTTTGGAATCCTTCGTAGTAGCAATTTTCTCGGCAGCAGTTATGAGTTTAAACTACTCTATTTCACTAAAGTCTGCGAAATCCTGGCAGAGGTCGAGAAATTCTCTATTTCCCTGAGGTTCGTCCAAAGTGCACTCCTAATATCCCCAAATAAAAGTCTGGTGGTGCCTTATTTGACATTAGCAGATTCCTTGCCTTCGTAGTGTGCAATCAACTATCTTTCTACACAGTATGGTAACACGCATTGAATCAGAGATCAGTGGCCCCAATCATTCTACGCGATGCGACCGTACCAGCACTCGCAATCCCAGGTTGCTAAGTTTGGTCATCTGCATTGGTCATTTCCTCTTCTGCCATATTGCACATAGATTTCGTGAAGTGTTGGAAGCTCTTGAAGTCCTTATTCAGTCCTAAAAGTTCACCACACACGTGGTTTTATGCCCTCTACATTGGTGAATCTGGACTCATGTGAATTCTGCCTTCAATGCCATCATCTATCCTATTTGAGTTCATCTTTATCGGCAAGCATATAAGCAGGCTTTCAGTAGAGCTAGAGGCTCTTGAGGACTCCCGAGAACCGTAAATATCACGCAGCGCCAAACTGAAAAAACGGGTCTGTGAGAACAATTAACTCTTAAATAGTTTGTAGATTGTTTTGTTGATCACAATCAATTGATCGTCAGCCAATCGTAAATGCAGAGTTGCATTTGGATATACCAACCTTACAGATATTCTCTTTTAGCTAGAATAACGGAGGATAAATCCAAATTGTATTAGATATTAATGTTACATTTGTAGTATAGCAGTACATAATCGGCGTAAGTGCACCATCATGGATAAGACCCATGTTGAATCAACATGGACGTAAATTTAAAAGAACTTATAGGTTTCATGATTTTTGATAAATTCTAAAAGAGATCCAAACGCATTACTACCTGAATTTTTAAAAATGGCACACTCATAAATTAGTTCCTAAACAGCTCCCTTGGACTCTGAAAGAGGGAATCCCTGCACAACAACGCAAAATGCTGGTCCAATTACCAATCTTTATTGATGCGTCCATATTTAACAAATGTAAAAGATATTGATATAACTTGATGCACTTAATCATAAAATTGATGATCATTAACTATTACAAATCATATAATTATGAATAGTGTAAGAAGCTCTCCCTCCGCTTTAAGTTTACGTTAACAAATTCTCGCGCTTCTCGCACTTCACAGAGGTAGAGTACGGACTATAACTGCCGTATCATTATCTTCAAACATGTCTATAGAAATCAGCAAATGAAACGGTATGCGAGTTACTACCGATAGTTCTTTCAACGTCTGTTAAAAAGCATGCCAGAACTGCATAACGAATGGTGGCAGTGATGTCACTGCTATCGGCTACACGTCAACAAATGTCTGGTAACATCACACAGGCAATGGATGTGAATTACTGACCAGGTGCTTTTCAATATCTGTCAAAAAGCATCCAGATGCCCAATGAATGGTGGCAGTGATGTCACTGCCATCACTAACAGTCCATAACACTAAGGTCTATACCTCAACAAAGGCAATTTATGTGATTACTGCCCAGGTGCTTTTCAATATCTGTCCCAAAAAGCATGCCAGATGCACAACGAATGGTGGCAATGATGTCACTGCTATCGGCTAACAGTCAACAATAAGGTCTGTACATCAACAAAGGCAATGGTATGTGAGTTACTGACCAGGTGCTTTTCAATATCTGTCAAAAAGCATGCCACATGCACAATAAATGGTGGCAGTGATGTCACTGCCATCACAGCTACAGTCCACTACAATAAGGTCTATACATAACAAAGCAATGGATTGAGTTACTGAACCAGTGCTTTCAATATCTGTCCCAAAGCATGCCCAATGCACAATAAATGGTGGCAGTGATTCACTGCCATCAGCTAGCAGCTATATTCAGACAAAATTAATATAGTCATACAACATTTAATTCTCCTTGTGTTTGTTGAACGCCACTTTTTCAGCAACGGAGTCGTGTGCAAAGTATGGCACATATTTTCCCGCGGTGACTTGCAGCGTATTTTGTTTTTGATTCTATTTTACAATATTGTACCTTTCGATTTTAATGTGAGCAAAATAAACAATGTTCAATACACTTTACAACGCAAGAATATCGTCCCCGTCATACTGCAACAAATGAACATAAAAGTTAATACACGACAGAAACAATTCCACATAAGGGCCAAACGGTGCACTTTTTCATGAATGTTTTATAAAAAATGTCAAAATTTAAAGAAATTTTGACAAGCACGTCCACTTTTTGGTGATGAAAATGTTTCAAAAAAGTCCAAAAAAAATCCATTTTAGGGAAGTTGGTGCACTTGTTACTAAAACCGCTCAACCGTCCCACACCACCCCAAAATAGATCCTGCGTACGGCCATGACTAGAAACCTTATATTTTAGGTGGCCCACAAGCGTTATCCCTATTACCACTGTAAATGCAACACTTCAGTGGAAGCCATTTTACATCTGATTAAACAGGCATCCACCTATAACAACAATAGCCTCGTTTTTAGGCTTAGTCCAGTGATTTTCCTCAGGTTATGGAGTAATAAACAGGTTACGGAACTTCGACGTGTGAATGAGGTGACGGGAGATCCGAGTCGTTTCAAAACAGGCTATCTTGTGCTTTGAACTGAAACATGTAGGTCATCAAAACATAATGGACCAGAATTATTAATATGGCTTCTCTCCGATTGCTTACATTTTTTAAGCTGTTTTATTAAACCTTTTCAAGATTGTAATTTTCGTAACGGTGCGTGTGCACCGTGTAGTCAGTCCAACGCACATCCGCTAATATATAGATTTCGAAGAGACCATAATCAAACTGCTATCCTGTGCCTCTAAAGCCCCAACTGTTAACCTCAGTCGGTGGGCACAACATTTTGCGTTTGTGCCATCAACTTTTGGAGCCACACTAAAATTCATTGTTGTTTCTTTAAGGAGCGCGGAGGGAGCGTCCTCGCACCGGGGGGCTAGAAAAGAGGGCATTGAAATAGTCACAAAACCATATTTTTCTGGGGCCGTCGCTCCCCTATGACGCCCTAACCGGGGCTCTGCCCCTGGCCCCCGCCGGTGACCCTTAGCAGCCCTTGAGACCCCCCCTATCGGTGTACTTTGCATTGTCCCCGGGATCCTGCACAATCCTGCACTCCGGGGTCCGCACCCCAGAGTGCAGGATCCCGACTACGCGCCTGCTACAGGTTGTATTTAAACCCACTTTCGAGGTTGGTCAGGTCAGGTTTCCTTTGAGGGCCTGGTACAGGTATCCTGGATACTAGTACTACCTGTCCGCCGAGTTGTCGGCGGCGAAACCCTCCCGCATTCGGTTTCTGGGCCATTCTTCGTTAAGTGTTCAGTTTGGTCTCCACAATGAACGAAATATCAACATTAGGAATTCCTGAAAATCATTGAAAAATCGTAAACTTTAATAGTCTCAGAACACGGAACCTGCATATGGGTGATCTTAAAAATATATCAGATTTTTAGTAATATTGCCTAACGTTAACACTAAGTAACGTATCTGTCGTAACGTATCTGCCGGGCCTTTTTCTTAAGTCGTTGCTGTCTTGATAAATCACGTGCTTCACCGACTTAGTCCTATACGTTATCAGGTATTACCTTTATACTAAAACATGGTGTAGTATTCGACTTAATGTATTACACGCAATATGCAAGCGCGTAGCAGGAGGGAGGTAACGTATCTGTCGCGGTGTGAACGTACCAGGAGGGATTTCTTCATTACTAGGGCTGGAAACTGTTACGTTGAAACCAGAATTTTATGCAAAAACATGTAAATATAACATTGCCATCTTCTCGATTTATCACATATTGGAACATAGGAATGCAGTTATTTTTAGCATTTGTAGCCATTCGAATTATCGTAAAAAACAGTAACTGTTTGCAATATTGGCGACATGCTCCCAGAGAACTCTCCTGGAAATTTAAAATCCAATATTATCATGTCTTAAACTTACAATTAGGGCATATAGAGGCTGATAAAAATTGCAATGCCAATCTTGATATGCGCTCTGTGTAACGAACAGGGACACATTTTAAAGAACGGATTGGGGATGGCGACATGGCGAAAAAGCAAGGAATGATGCATCTTTAGCCTTATTGCTGTGCTTTCTCATCGGTTACAACATCTAGTCCGGATCATTTTGACAAACTAACTCCTAAGTTATATTTATATTCATAAATCATCATTCTTTAAGGCCAAAACAAGCTTTAAAAGTGCATGATGTTAGCGACACTAAAAACGACTTTTGAACACTTTATCGGAGAATGGACCTTCAAGGAAAAATGATGCGGAGGGTAGCTGATTAACATGAGGGCACATGTGGTCCAGTGGAGATGACTGCCGACTCATGATCTTAAAGGTTGTTGGGGTTTTGGCAGGGAGCCCCGCTGTCGCCAATAAGTTGTGCACTTGGGCAAGGGACTTTACCTCACTTGCCTCGTCGACCCAAGCGATATTCGGGAGCTGTTATGGGGAATATTATAATCTAGTGCTGATAGGATTGTGCGCTTGGCCAGCTGCGGACTAGATGACGCGAAATGATTTGTGACGATTTCCTGACGGCGAGTAATAATAATAGGCAACAGCGCTTGTGATCTTGATGAAATGCGCTTTAGAAAGCCAATATATTATTATTATATATATTATTCCCTGGTAGAATGAAAAAGAAGATCTACTACAAGGGCGTCGCCCTGGAGAGCTAATGGCGGCCATCCAGCACCATACGCCACACGGTGCCTGGTATGTGGGCATGATTGCCCAAGGCCTAACCCACCGGTCATTATCTTTTGCTCCAATAAACCTCACACAGCAGTTTTGATAAGTGTGAGGTTGTATCCTAATTTCAGCGGGGACAATGGGTATGACAAAAACAGGATTTAAAACTTTGGTCTAGACATCGTGCTAAAAATGTTGGGATACGTCGTCTCGCTAAATGAACAATCCAAAGATGATGGCTTGAAATATCAGAACATACGCATTATCCAAAATTGATTAGTGGTGCTCGAGGTAATTTTAAAGAAGATAGAAACTTGACAAAAACCACTATTAAAATAGCTATTAATTACTACTAATAACATTTACTATTAAATCTTAAATTTTCCTCACTCGGCATAAATTTAAAAGGGTAATTCATTATATCCGAGATTTAGATCCGTTACTATTCGGTTTCTTATCGTTTTACATATCAAAATGAACCTAAAACCTTCCTTCGTACCGTTTACTAAACCAGACTGCACACTTGTTTGGTTTGGAGATTTGTAAGAAAGAAAGCCGAATTGATTTTAATACGTCCACAAACAAAACGTAAATCTGGCAATACGACCGAACAAGAACAAAAGTAGCAACGCGGGTGCAAATATTGTACCCACTTTTGACTTTGAACTACAAAGACAATCATTTACACTAACTGGTAGGGATGGTCACATTTAAGGTAGCAAAATGGACGGCAGTTACCTGTACGTAAAGATTGTGTTTTCTTCTTTGTGGCCGAAACACGTACTTTGTCAGGCTCAAATACCATGTGCAGGTATGTACCTTTAATCAGAGAAGATTGAGAAAGAAGGAGATGGCTCGAATTTCAATCCGATACCCAGGATTACTCTCAATTCATCAGCTTATTGTGAGGAAACGTCAAGGGTCACTCGATTGGACCTTTGACGTAATGTGTTCAACCGCCTCAAGCTGGGTCGTTCGGGAAAGGTTTCACAACAGGAAGTAATTGACCCACTCCCACTAAAATAGCTTAATTAATTTTCCAGCTAAAAGATCGCTGCTGGCATGACTCCGAGGTTGTTTCTGACCTGAATGTTATTTATTTTAATCGTTGGCGAAATAATTTAGGAAATCAGTGGCTTTTTAACGAAAGAAACAGCAAAATCGACCCTTTTTCGGTAAGCTAACATGATTCCTCATGGTTTTGGGGGTCAATAAAAGATGTTATTATTTTAGCCTAATTTACAATTCCGGTTAGTTCCTGTGAAATATGATCTGATGAATGATTAGATAAATGCATTATCAAGAAAATCTTCAACCATACTTTTTGGTGTCAGAAAAGTGCCAAGGTGCCAAAAATTACTTTGAAAATTTGGGGTCAAAGTGTTTATAACTGATGCAGGGGACTACGTTTTCGCTGTAACTGGTCCCACCAAAGTGCACAGTGTAAACTTGTCAAGTAAAATAAAGCAGTTTGGGTGATAGATTTTCAGCCAAGAAGCACCTCTGAAAAGAAGACACACCCCTGCTGCTGTATTGTGTTAATGATATTTTCTCCATGGAGTACCTATTTGAACAATTTTATTAAAGCTGTGAATTATTTTGCAAAAATTTTTAAATTATAATCTTCACGCTTTATTACAAATACAATAGTACTATAAAATAGTACTACTCTCATATGCCGCCCTTTGCTCAATTTCGCCGACTTGTTGCTCAAGAAAATTTACTGCCTGTTTTGCAATGTCCATGTTATGCAAGAAGTATGTGTTAGTATATTACCATTTGCAGGTTGATGGGTATATTGCTTTAACCATGGTGTCCTGCTCATATAGACGTGGGCAAGAATTGATTTTGTTATCACAGCTGTGTCCACAGGTCAGTTAGTTTATTGAACTATGCTATAATAATGTGTTTTCTTGCTTTTAAACAAAGAACAAACATAAATTATAGGTTCTGCCAGTTCTCGTTAGAATTTTAAAATACAACTAGTTAACAGGGAAATATTTTCACACATTTACAGTATTTTTATGCAGAATGCTAAAATAGTGTGACTTGTGTTAGATTACGAGCCTTGCTAAAATTATTATGAAGATACCACTGTCAAGTTACACTGTGAAGTGATAGACCTGTGCAAATACCAATTGACAACTGGGTAATTGGAAGTTTCTGGGAGTGAATGACAGATGTATGTAATGTTCTCCAGCAAGTGCGAAGTCTTTGGTTCAATCGCTTAGAATTTAAGCCGAGTGAGATGAATAGGCGGTTTCACAGTTATCTTTTGAAGTAGCAGTCGAACACCTCCTTCTTTCTCATCTTCTCTGCTTTAATAAGTTTTCTTTTTACCGCATAATAAGAATGATGTCGTCTTGTTTTGTCCCACTGAGTAAGCTAGATTTCATACCATTTGAACGGTGGGATCAAGGGGGTGAAGCCCCTTCAAAACCAGTCGTCGTGCTGGGCGCTGACATTTTGAATATTGCACGGATAAGTATTAGTTTGTGCTTGTATACACACAGAATTACAATTCGATCAAACAATCGCCAAAAATATCAGTTGTTGGATGTGGGTGCTATTGGGTGGTTAAATTTTGTTGCCCCCTACCCATGGCCACACAACGAATGCAATGACCCCACGTCATTCGTCTTGATTTAAATAAACCGCTCAATGAATACTTCTGATTCATCTAAGCGCGGCCTTGCATTATGAGAAAAAAGAGTATCTGAGCACAATGATCCAGGTGCACTATTATTACACCTGGGCCACTAAAACACATATAATAAATTAAAAAAACCAAAAAACATAAAAAAAAAAAAGCGGCACCCACAGTATGTGGAAGAAGCGGAGGCAGCCATTGCTTTCTATTGTTGCGGACTCTATGTTTTCTATTGTGGTCGGCAAAACATACGAGACGATGAATTTCTAAAGATTACGTAAGATTTGGCCTCTCTATCTATAAAGAACCTCTTGTTGGCATGATAATAAGCGTGTTTTATGGTACCTAATATCACGTGCCGATTCAGTCGTACCCGCAGAGACCTAGGAATTGTGTATTTTCTGTTCGTAAACCGACATCCCGGACCACATAATATTCTACCAAAGATGAGTTGTGATACGAATCTTTGCACACAACAGGGATTCTGGTTTGGTGTTACTCTGTCGATTACCTTAATACAAAAAACATTGACAAAGTGAAAAAATTTTGGATATTTAACATTCTGTTTAAAAAACAGTAAAAACAGAAGAGTGCCAGGGGGAGGGGCAGTTTGTGACAATTTCTGGAACCGAAAAGCAAGGTGTTCACAAAAGCATTCAGACCGGGATGCAGGCGTTGTACTTTAGGCTTGTAGTAAGAGAGTGATCGGCAAGTGAAAGATGGATTAGCCGGGATTAGCTAGTTACAATAGCAATGGTCTGTGAGCTGATAACAACATACTTCAAGTTTGGTAAATGCTGGCGTAATGTCGACCTTGTTCCAGAAATTGACACAAACTGCCACACCCCCCCCCACCTCGCTCCTGTTTTTACCGTTTTACAGAATTGTAAACATACAAATTGTTTTCAAAACTCGTGGAAGTAATTTCAGTAAGGGACTTTTCATATGCAATTTTTATGCCATTATGTCCCTTAGTTTAAGTTCTTTAATATTAGAGAAAATAGCCTTCACCCCAAACCCCCATCGTAAAGTTGCGCGTCGATATTTCAATCGTTTTGATGTGAGAGCCAAAACCCTTATTGTAAGGCCCAAGAGTATTTTGTAAAATTAATATTGGTTGACCAAAATGGGGCACCTTTTACTCATAGATTCCAAAACCAAAACATCCTTTAGCCCTAAGATTCACAAGGTAAATAAGAAAAAATATAGCTTTCCTCAGAACCCCCAATTTGGACCTAGGGTTGTGGGGATGAGGTTATTAGCGGTCGGACCATGCCCCTTTTGATTTGACTTTTTAAAAAATCACATGATACTTAAAATTAATAAAATTATTGATAAATTGATTTAACCTTAAAGCTTGTTAATTTTCCTGATTTCTGAAGATTTGGTGTCAAAACGTATGACTCTTAACGTAAGGATAATCAATCTAAAATGCTTCCAAGGTAGCACTGACTTCCCCCACAGCAAGCTGAAAAAGTGCATGAACTTTCACGTTGCAGATTATTCCAGTAAACTTTCGTACGTTTTTGATTTAAGCAAAATGTTGATAATTAATATTTAATGCATTGATCAAAATAGCGTTGTAAAATTAACTAGATCCAGTTGATAAGTGGAATAGCCGCTAACTTTTTTGTAGGTGGAGGTATGAAATGAGGGGATTAGTATATAAAAACTTAGTCTGTGTATTGTGGTATGATGTGCGCTATAGTCATGATAGCCAACCCTGAGCGGTTAGGCCATTCACAGTCCCAATCTATAGTCAAAGCATAAACCCTAGACTACTCAAAGAAAGCGCAAACCAAATCCAGGAATAGTTTCAGTGAAAGAAGGTGAAAGATGACTTTTATGAATAGTGAAGATAAAAGTTCAGCATTGTTACACACATAGGTGACTGAAGCCTTCTAAAATGTATGATATGTAGCAGGGGACTGTAGTGAAAGAGTGTGCGCTTCCGGATAAAATTGTGATTTTTTGCACACAAGTACTTTAGGCATTGATAATTGAAAATTGATGGAAGCACTTGCCAACCCCCTTAATGACCCCCAGCTTGGGTTTCAAGGTTATACAGGGGTCAAAAATGTAAAATGTTCCGAATGTGTTAAAAAGCACACCATGGTATTTGTCTGGTTACAAGGATTCCGAGGTATAGTTTGCACTATCTATGGCTTATAGTTCCGGAGGTCGGGGTAAAAACTGTAAAAAAGGTGAAAAAGTCAATTTGGTGTGTACATGGGTCAAAAGTTAAAAGTTGCATTGATTCAGTTAAATATGTGTGCAAATTGTTTCCCTAGCTTAAAGGATTGAAATAAGGAATATTTTGTCAATCTGTTATGATTAGTTTTCACATTACCCAACAAAATAGGTCACAGGTAAATAGAATCCAATAGCTGCCATAGTATTGACTTTATTCGCCATTTTTGGTTGATAAACAGACACGTAGGTAGTCACAAACTATTCCTATAATTTCCTTCTATGAGCTAAACCAACAATTTGAAAACACACTTTACAAAAATGGAGGAACTTTGAGTTTTGACCTGTAACAAACCCAAAAATTGACTTTTTTACCATTTTACAGTTTTGACCCATAATCCTAAACTATAGGTAAGGAGTATAAACTATACCTTTTTGGAATCCCTGGACCAGACGACATACTGGTGTATTAAACACAATCGGAACATTTTAAAAATTTTTAACCTGGGTAACCTGAAACCAGCGGGGGGGCCATGAAAGGGTGGGCAAGTGCTCCATCAATTTTTAATTTTGATATCAATGTTAAGTACTTGTGTAATCAAAATTCACAAGTTTCTCCTGGAGATTTTCCACCTCAAATAAGATCTGTGCCATACGTCCCCCAATAATGTTATTGTAGGGCAACTGTTTTTTAAAACCAATTCTTGGGTAGAAACATGCATCACATAGGATAAAATAAAAAGTATGGACTGGACGAACACGTAACTTTATTAGAGCGGGGAGCAAGGACTTGGGTGTCAAATATCATCGTTCTGTACCACTACATCTCAGCTTTGACACCCTTTGGTAGTTAGTATGGGACCCTCTACATCCAAGGCAAGGTAGTTAGTTGTGTCAAATTGCGTGTCATTGTTCAATAGGGGTCCATTAAGTAACAGGTCAAACTTTAAATTACTCCAATATGTGAATGTAGCCATTGTCCTTCTAGTCATAAGGATTCCAAAAATGTATTAGTTTGTTACCATCTTTGACCCATTGGTTTTAGTTAGTGGGTAAAAATGGCTCTCCTCTACTAAACGTGCAAAAAGGTCAATTTCATTTGTAAAGGGTAAAACAATGAAACAAAATTGTTCATTCTAGCTTAATGTGTTCCCCAAGAATAAGGAAAAGTTTGTGCATCTGCCAAGGGGCCTAGTTACATGCTATGTGACAAAAAGGTCATGGGCAACATAACCCAATTTCCATTGACCTTCTTTGGACCCTTTATCTCGAGGTAAGTAAAAATTAACAATAATCAAAATATACTTGTTGGGAGTCCTCATTCCTCAGGCCAATAATTTGCAAGCATTTAAAAATATAATCAAATTAACTTTCAATGTGACCCAGGCCCCCCCCCCCGTACAAATTGAGGTTGACCTTTTTTACTTAAAAGAAATTTTTACCCTAATAACTCTAAAAACCGATGGTCTGATGGTACAAACTTACATTTTTGGAAATAATTGTGACTAGACGAACAATATCTGGCATACATTCAACTGATTGGAGTAAATTTAAAGGTTGGACCCTGGGGGAATTTCTTGCCCCCTGAAACAAATAGTGATTTAGTAGGCCAGTATACTCTACTAACCAATTTTAATATGCCTGCTCCCCTGAAAATAGATGTGCCCCCTCTGCCCACACCCCCACGAAAAAAAAAGCTGGTTACGCCACTGGTATTGAGAAGGCATTCCCGAAGAGAAGAGAATTTTCGAGCGGGATTTGGGAATGTGTTTTGATGACACATTTTGCTCATTGGTTACAACACAGCTTTCTTACCAATTTTTCTGTTAACATCTAAACGATTTTCTACACGAATAGCTGGTATTTGTACAATGTGAAGGTGTACTAAACACTCAAGTACCACATTTAATGCCAATATCAATTGCCTGCATACATTGGTGGAATTGAGCGCAGCCAAATTGTGATCCCTGGGAGTTGGAAACACAATGGTATATAATAACTTGGTAATACGCCATTCTTCAATAAAGTGTTGAAGTTCGGTCTCCGAAATAAGAAAATTCATTCAAATCATCATTAAGACTCGTGAACTTTAATATTTTCCAGAAAATATATTAAAACAAAAGCATGGGTGATTGTTTTAACAATACCCGATTTTTTAGCATGATTGTTTGAAGTTAATATACATTAACGTCTTTAACAAACTAAACGTACTGTACGTTACCACAAGTTCACCTAATGGAATATTAATAGGCTGTCATTGTTGTCATTGTTATATTTCATACGTTTCCAATGGGTGCTATTATGTAATATCGTAATTTGTTTCATAAGTTTAGTAAATGATTTATAGGTTTTTTTTGGTATTTAGTACTTTGTGTATTGTGGTTTTGCAGCACATATAAAAAGGGGGTGAACCGATTGGGTATATGAAGTTTTAATCCTAATGTGATACAATAATCACTAGATACCATGTAACTCCACCGCGGTGGTATTGGTGGTATCTGGTGGTGCGGATTTCCAATGGTTGTGGATCCTGGTTTAATCTTTTTTCCCATAAAATTAATAGTGGGCGCATAAAAGTAAAAATATTGTCGAACATTGCACTTGCACCAACATTCCAAATACCTGCTGCCATTTGTAAAAAAAAAAAATGGACTATTGAACTAAAAATTTGTAGTGGAAAGGTATATTGCATATGATAACAGAAAATTAGACTCGTGTAAATGTTGCTTTTTTTTCTTGTCTATCAATGTATTTCTTGTTGTAAAATGTAGCTCTTACTATTATTTTTTAAAATTTGCGTTTAAGTTTTATAGAATTGTGCTATTGTATACTGATACGAATGTTCATAACATCGTGAAGCTAAAACATTCAACAGTGTGTAAATTATTAGTCAAAATTTAAAAAAGGTAAAAAATAAAATGAATTTTCAATTGCAATGTATCAAATCAAGAAAATTAGTCTAATTCGAATGTACATGATATCATAATTCCAAAAATTATGAGATTATGTTTTAGGACCGCTGGGATATGGAGAATCAA